>CAWUFW010008374.1:600000-895484 GCA_963921515.1 Calotriton arnoldi | reverse complement strand
GTGTACTTCGTTCAGTTACGTACTTTTGGTAATCCTCAAAATCTTCGATTCACTACAATGCATTTCAATGGGGTACTATCATTTATATTGGTCCCAAGATGGCTGCCAGCAATTCCAGGATGAAGTGCTGACAGCCAATCAGATCTCACGATGACATGTGTGGTTACGCTCCGCCCAGATATATATGTGTTTTCTTTTCAAATTTCTCAGGAACTACTGAACGGATTTACACCATTTAAGCTAAAGGCACGACTCTGAACCAATGGCTGCTTTTTGCCAAATTTGGTCTACTCCGTTCAGCAGTTCGGGCTGTAGCTGCGATGAAAGGTTCCTATGGAAAATTGCATGGGGAAAACACGTTTTGGGACCCCTTTTTCTCGCCCCGCTGTCGAACCACCCCGAAACTTTCAGGATGGGAGCGAACCGGAGTGGGCCATAAGTTTTGAAAATTTCACGAAGATTCGTCAACCGGCGCCAAAGTTATTTCAAAGAGAATGTTGTGGATTTCCTATGGAAAATAGGTCCTAACTATAACTATCTACTGGCGACCGCCAGTAGATAATTATCTACTGGCGGTCGCCAGTAGATAGTTATAGTTAGGACCTATTTTCCATAGGAAATCCGCGACATTCTATTTGAAATAACTCTTGCGTCGGTTGACGAATCTTCGCGAAATTTTCAAACTTTATGGCCCGCTCCGGTCCGCTCCTACCCTGAAAGTCTCAGGGTGATTCGTCAAGCGGGGGCCGAGAAAAAGGGGGTCCCAAAACGTGTTTTCCCCATTCATTTTCCCATAGGAAACTTTAGACACGGCTACAGCCCGAACTGCTGAACGGAATTACACCAAATTTGGCAAAGAGGTAGTTCTTGGTTCAGAAAGAACCTTTTTGTTAAATGGTGTAAATCCGTTCAGTAGTTGCGGAGAAATTAAAAAATAAGAGTCAAAAAATCAATTTCCCATAGGAAACTTTATGCAAGGCTACAGCCCGAACTGCTGAACGGAATTACACCAAATTTGGCAAAGAGGTAGTTCTTGGTTCAAAAAGAACCCTTTTGTTAAATGGTGTAAATCCGTTCAGTAGTTGCTGAGAAAATCAAAAGTAAAAACACATATATATCTGGGCGGAGCCTAACCACACATGTCATCGTGAGATCTGATTGGCTGTCAGCACTTCATCCTGGAATTGCTGGCAGCCATCTTGGGACCAATATAAATGATAGTACCCCTTTGAAATGCATTGTAGTGAATCGAAGATTTTGAGGGTTACCAAAAGGAGAACTATAAAGGGTGATAACAGACTTTAGTTACATTAGAATTCATTTGTTGATGGTACCATACTAATTTCAGGAATTGTGGTGTGTTCTAAGGTGATTTTACCCTGTGAAAACCTTCTGCTGGGATATCATGAATCATGTTTGAGAGAAAACTATTTTCACATGCTTGTCCCATACAGTTTTGGAAGGTGCCCCAGAAGCTAAAATGAGAGCATATTTTCTGTAAATTCACATTATCTTTCTCAGTCATGTGAGAATGAAGTCTGACATTCTCAGTAAAACATGTACATCCAACAAGGGCAGAGACTGTCAGTTGATTCCTTTGTGTTCTACTGCAGCTTCCCAGAGTGTTCTAAAGAACAACTAGAGTGCTAACAGCCTTACTTATGACAAAAGTATGGCACACCTGAAGCCATCTTGATTGGAATAAACTGGTAACACTTAAAACATTTAATTTAAAAAGGAACAAAATGATGGGGTTCATCTTGTCATAGAAATTATGGTTAGTGCTCTGGAAAGAAAAATTAGGACATGTTTCAAGTGTGATCTCAAATATCTTCCTGTTATATTTCAACAGGAGCAGCCTGTCAGTTGATGCCTTTGTGTTCTACTGCAGCTTCCCAGAGTGTTCTAAAGAACAACTAGAGCGCTAACAGTCTTACTTATGACAAAAGTATGGCACACCTGAAGCCATCTTGATTGGAATAAACTGGTAACACTTAAAACATTTAATTTAAAAAGGAACAAAATGAGGGGGTTCATTTTGCCATAGAAATTATGGTTAGTGCTGTAGAAAGAAAAATTAGGACATGTTTTAAGTGAGATCTCAAATATCTTCCTGTTATATTTCAACAGGAGCAGCCTGTCAGTTGATGCCTTTGTGTTCTACTGCAGCTTCCCAGAGTGTTCTAAAGAACAACTAGAGTGCTAACAGCCTTACTTATGACAAAAGTATGGCACACCTGAAGCCATCTTGATTGGAATAAACTGGTAACACTTAAAACATTTAATTTAAAAAGGAACAAAATGAGGGGGTTCATTTTGCCATAGAAATTATGGTTAGTGCTGCAAAAAGAAAATTTAGTGCATGTTTTAAGTGAGATCTCAAATCCTCTTCTATTTCATTAGAAAATTCTGACATGCAGACTGAAACAATCACTTTCAATACCAGCAGTAGACTTCCAGTTAACTCCTTGGTGAGCAGTAGCTTTACTACAGTGATCTAATGAACAACTAGAGTAATAACATTCTGAATTTATGGCAAATGTGTGACACATCTGAATGCCTTCTTGATGGAATCAAAGTAAAAACTGAAAGCATTTCCTACTGAGGAGACTGCAGTAAATGAGGAAATTAGGAAACTTCATAACAAAGAAGTCTTCCAAGATGGCCACCAGTGAAAAAAGAGCCCAAATGTAGCACAAATATTACCGAGATGTAGCCCACATATAGCCAAATGACAAAAGTGTGCAAAACACTTTTTATTTTTAGTTTTTTTGCAGTTTTATGTAGTGCAGACTGGTCAGGTATTGGAGTGTTGCATCTTAAAACATGACCCCCCTACACTACAAAAACACCACTGCACTACCCTAAACCCTAAAACACTACCCCAGCACGACCCCTACACTACACAAGCACCACTGCACTATCCTAAACCCTAAAACACTACCCCCAGCATGACCCCCTACACTACACAAACACCACTGCACTACCCTAAACCCTAAAACACTACCCCAACACCACTGCACTAACCTAAATCCTAAAACACTACCCCCAGCACGACCCCCTACACTACCCAAACACCACTGCACTACCCTAAAACATGACCCCCTACACTACACAAACACCACTGCACTACCCTAAACCCTAGAACACTACCCCCAGCATGACCCCCTACACTACACAAGCACCACTGCACTACCCTAAACCCTAAAACACTACCCCCAGCATGACCCCCTACACTACACAAACACCACTGCACTACCTTAAACCCTAAAACACTACCCCCAGCACGACCCCCTACACTACCCAAACACCACTGCACTAACATAAATCCTAAAACACTACCCCCAGCACGACCCCCTACACTACCCAAACACCACTGCACTACCCTAAAACATGACCCCCTACACTACACAAACACCACTGCACTACCCTAAACTCTGAAACACTACCCCCAGCACGACCCCCTACACTACACAAGCACCACTGCACTACCCTAAACCCTAAAACACTACCCCCAGCACGACCCCCTACACTGCCCGAACACCACTGCACTGCCCTAAACCCTGAAACACCAGCCCCTGCACGACCTCCTACACTGCCTGAACACCACTGCACTGCCCTAAACCCTGAAACACATACCCTAGCACGACCCCCTACACTGGCCGAACACCACTGCACTGCCCTAAACCCTGAAACACCACCCCCTTCACGACCCCCTACACTGCCCGAACACCACTGCACTGCCCTAAACCCTGAAACACCACCCCCAGCATGACCCCTACACTGCCCGAACACCACTGCACTGCCCTAAACCCTGAAACACTACCCCCAGCAAGACCTCCTACACTGCCCGAACACCACTGCACTGCCCTAAACCCTGAAACATCACCCCCAGCAAGACCCCCTACACTGTCCGAACACCACTGCCCTAAACCCTGAAACACCACCCCCAGCACGACCCCCTACACTGCCCGAAAACCACTGCACTGCCCTATACCCTGAAACACCACCCCCAGCACGACCCCCTACACTGCCCGAACACCACTGCACTGCCCTAAACCCTGAAACACCACCCCTGCACGACCCCTACATTGCCCGAACACTACTGCACTGCCCTAAACCCTGAAACTCCATCCCCAGCACGACCCCCTACAATGCACGAACACCACTGCACTGCCCTAAACCCTGAAACACTACCCCCAGCAAGACCCCTACACTGCCCGAACACCACTGCACTGCCCTAAACCCTGAAACACCACCCCCAGCAAGACCCCCTACACTGCCCGAACACCACTGCCCTAAACCCTGAAACACCACCCCCAGCAAGACCCCCTACACTGCCCGAACACCACTGCACTGCCCTAAACCCTGAAACACCAGCCCCAGCACGACCCCTACACTGCCCGAACACCACTGCACTGCCCTAAACCCTGAAACACCACCCCTGCACGACCCCCTAGACTGCCCGAACACCACTGCACTGCCCTAAACCCTGAAACACCACCCCCAGCATGACCCCCTACACCGCCCGAACACCACTGCACTGCCTAAACCCTGAAACACCACCCCCTGCACGATCCCCTACACTGCCCGAACACTACTGCACTGCCCTAAACCCTGAAACACCACCCCCAGCACGACCCCCTACACTGCACGAACACCACTGCACTGCCCTAAACCCCGAAACACTACCCCCAGCAAGACCCCTACACTGCCCGAACACCACTGCCCCTAAACCCTGAAACACCACCCCCAGCAAGACCCCCTACACTGCCCATACACCACTGCACTGCCCTAAACCCTGAAACACCACCCCCAGCATGACCCCCTACACTGCCCGAACACCACTGCACTGCCCTAAACCCTGAAACACCACCCCCAGCACGACCCCCTACACTGCCCGAACACCACTGCACTGCCCTAAACCATGAAACACCAGCCCCAGCACGACCCCCTACACTGCCCGAACACCACTGCACTGCCCTAAACCCTGAAACACCACCCCCAGCACGACCCCCTACACTGCCCGAACACCACTGCACTGCCCTAAACCCTGAAACACCAGCCCCAGCACCACCCCGTACACTGCCCGAACACCACTGCACTGCCCTAAACCCTGAAACACCACCCCCAGCACGACCCCCTACACTGCCCGAACACCACTGCACTGCCCTAAACCCTGAAACACCAGCCCCAGCACCACCCCCGTACACTGCCCGAACACCACTGCACTGCCCTAAACCCTGAAACACCAGCCCCAGCACGACCCCCTACACTGCCCGAACACCACTGCACTGCCCTAAACCCTGAAACACCACCCCCAGCACGACCCCCTACACTGCCCGAACACCACTGCACTGCCCTAAACCCTGAAACACCAGCCCCAGCACCACCCCGTACACTGCCCGAACACCACTGCACTACCCTAAACTCTGAAACACTACCCCCAGCACGACCCCCTACACTACACAAGCACCACTGCACTACCCTAAACCCTAAAACACTACCCCCAGCACGACCCCCTACACTGCCCGAACACCACTGCACTGCCCTAAACCCTGAAACACCAGCCCCTGCACGACCTCCTACACTGCCTGAACACCACTGCACTGCCCTAAACCCTGAAACACATACCCTAGCACGACCCCCTACACTGGCCGAACACCACTGCACTGCCCTAAACCCTGAAACACCACCCCTTCACGACCCCCTACACTGCCCGAACACCACTGCACTGCCCTAAACCCTGAAACACCACCCCCAGCATGACCCCTACACTGCCCGAACACCACTGCACTGCCCTAAACCCTGAAACACTACCCCCAGCAAGACCTCCTACACTGCCCGAACACCACTGCACTGCCCTAAACCCTGAAACATCACCCCCAGCAAGACCCCCTACACTGTCCGAACACCACTGCCCTAAACCCTGAAACACCACCCCCAGCACGACCCCCTACACTGCCCGAAAACCACTGCACTGCCCTATACCCTGAAACACCACCCCCAGCACGACCCCCTACACTGCCCGAACACCACTGCACTGCCCTAAACCCTGAAACACCACCCCTGCACGACCCCCTACATTGCCCGAACACTACTGCACTGCCCTAAACCCTGAAACTCCATCCCCAGCACGACCCCCTACAATGCACGAACACCACTGCACTGCCCTAAACCCTGAAACACTACCCCCAGCAAGACCCCCTACACTGCCCGAACACCACTGCACTGCCCTAAACCCTGAAACACCACCCCCAGCAAGACCCCCTACACTGCCCGAACACCACTGCCCTAAACCCTGAAACACCACCCCCAGCAAGACCCCCTACACTGCCCGAACACCACTGCACTGCCCTAAACCCTGAAACACCAGCCCCAGCACGACCCCTACACTGCCCGAACACCACTGCACTGCCCTAAACCCTGAAACACCACCCCCTGCACGACCCCCTAGACTGCCCGAACACCACTGCACTGCCCTAAACCCTGAAACACCACCCCCAGCATGACCCCCTACACCGCCCGAACACCACTGCACTGCCTAAACCCTGAAACACCACCCCCTGCACGATCCCCTACACTGCCCGAACACTACTGCACTGCCCTAAACCCTGAAACACCACCCCCAGCACGACCCCCTACACTGCACGAACACCACTGCACTGCCCTAAACCCCGAAACACTACCCCCAGCAAGACCCCCTACACTGCCCGAACACCACTGCCCTAAACCCTGAAACACCACCCCCAGCAAGACCCCCTACACTGCCCATACACCACTGCACTGCCCTAAACCCTGAAACACCACCCCCAGCATGACCCCCTACACTGCCCGAACACCACTGCACTGCCCTAAACCCTGAAACACCACCCCCAGCACGACCCCCTACACTGCCCGAACACCACTGCACTGCCCTAAACCATGAAACACCAGCCCCAGCACGACCCCCTACACTGCCCGAACACCACTGCACTGCCCTAAACCCTGAAACACCACCCCCAGCACGACCCCCTACACTGCCCGAACACCACTGCACTGCCCTAAACCCTGAAACACCAGCCCCAGCACCACCCCGTACACTGCCCGAACACCACTGCACTGCCCTAAACCCTGAAACACCAGCCCCAGCACGACCGCCTACACTGCCCGAAAACCACTGCACTGCCCTAAACCCTGAAACACCAGCCCCAGCACGACCCCCTACACTGCCCGAACACCACTGCACTACCCTAAACCCTCAAACACCAGCCCCAGCACGACCCCCTACACTGCCCGAACACCACTGCACTACCCTAAACCCTCAAACACCAGCCCCAGCACGACCCCCTACACTGCCCGAACACCACTGCACTGCCCTAAACCCTGAAACACCACCCCCTGCATGACCCCCTACACTGCCCAAACACCACTGCACTGCCCTAAACCCTGAAACACCACCCCCTGCACGACCCCCTATACTGCCCGAACACCACTGCACTGCCCTAAACCCTGAAACACCACCCCCTGCATGAGCTCCTACACTGCCGGAACACCACTGCACTGCCCTAAACCCTGAAACACCACCCCCAGCACGACCCCCTACACTGCCCGAACACCACTGCACTGCCCTAAACCCTGAAACATCAACCCCAGCAAGACCCCCTACACTGCCTGAACACCACTGCCCCTAAACCCTGAAACACCACCTCCAGCAAAACCCCCTACACTGCCTGAACACCATTGCTCTGCCCTAAATCCTGAAACACTAGCCCCAGCATGACCCCCTACACTGCCCAAACACCACTGCACTGCCCTAAACCCTGAAACACCACCCCCAGCATGACCCCCTACACTGCCCGAACACCACTGCACTGCCCTAAACCCTGAAACACCAGCCCCAGCAAGACCCCCTACACTGCCCGAACACCACTGCACTGCCCTAAACCCTGAAACACCAGCCCCAGCATGACCCCCTACACTGCCCGAACACCACTGCACTGCCCTAAACCCTGAAACACCAGCCCCAGCACGACCACCTACACTGCCCGAACACCACTGCACTGCCCTAAACCCTGAAACACCAGCCCCAGCATGACCCCCTACACTGCCCGAACACCACTGCACTGCCCTAAACCCTGAAACACCAGCCCCAGCACGACCCCCTACACTGCCCGAACACCACTATACTGCCCTAAACCCTGAAACACCAGCCCCAGCACGACCCCCTACACTGCCCAAACACCACTGCACTGCCCTAAACCCTGAAACACCACCCCTGCATGACCCCCTACACTGCCCGAACACCACTGCACTGCCCTAAACCCTGAAACACCACCCCCTGCAGCACCCCCTACACTGCCCGAACACCACTGCACTGCCCTAAACCCTGAAACACCACCCCCTGCACCGCCCCCTACACTGCCCGAACACCACTGCACTGCCCTAAACCCTGAAACACCACCCCCAGCACGACCCCCTTTACTGCTCGAACACCACTGCACTGCCCCAAACCCTGAAACACCACCCCCAGCACGACCCCCTACACTGCCCAAACACCACTGCACTGCCCTAAACCCTAAAATACTACCCCCAGCACAACCCCCTACACTACCCGAACACGACTGCACTGCCCTAAACCCTCAAACACTACCCCCAGCACGACCCCCTACACTACCCGAACACCACTGCACTGCCCTAAACCATAAAACACTCCCCCCAGCATGACCCCCTACACTACCCGAACACCACTGCACTGCCATAAACCCTAAAACACTCCCCCCAGCACGACCCCCTACACTACCCAAACACCACTGCACTGCCCTAAACGCTAAAACACTACCCCCCGCATGACCCCCTACACTACCCAAACACCACTGCACTAACATAAATCCTAAAACACTACCCCCAGCACGACCCCCTACACTACCCAAACACCACTGCACTACCCTAAAACATGACCCCCTACACTACACAAACACCACTGCACTACCCTAAACTCTGAAACACTACCCCCAGCACGACCCCCTACACTACACAAGCACCACTGCACTACCCTAAACCCTAAAACACTACCCCCAGCATGACCCCCTACACTGCCCGAACACCACTGCACTGCCCTAAACCCTGAAACACCAGCCCCTGCACGACCTCCTACACTGCCTGAACACCACTGCACTGCCCTAAACCCTGAAACACATACCCTAGCACGACCCCCTACACTGGCCGAACACCACTGCACTGCCCTAAACCCTGAAACACCACCCCCTTCACGACCCCCTACACTGCCCGAACACCACTGCACTGCCCTAAACCCTGAAACACCACCCCCAGCATGACCCCTACACTGCCCGAACACCACTGCACTGCCCTAAACCCTGAAACACTACCCCCAGCAAGACCTCCTACACTGCCCGAACACCACTGCACTGCCCTAAACCCTGAAACATCACCCCCAGCAAGACCCCCTACACTGTCCGAACACCACTGCCCTAAACCCTGAAACACCACCCCCAGCACGACCCCCTACACTGCCCGAAAACCACTGCACTGCCCTATACCCTGAAACACCACCCCCAGCACGACCCCCTACACTGCCCGAACACCACTGCACTGCCCTAAACCCTGAAACACCACCCCCTGCACGACCCCCTACATTGCCCGAACACTACTGCACTGCCCTAAACCCTGAAACTCCATCCCCAGCACGACCCCCTACAATGCACGAACACCACTGCACTGCCCTAAACCCTGAAACACTACCCCCAGCAAGACCCCCTACACTGCCCGAACACCACTGCACTGCCCTAAACCCTGAAACACCACCCCCAGCAAGACCCCCTACACTGCCCGAACACCACTGCCCTAAACCCTGAAACACCACCCCCAGCAAGACCCCCTACACTGCCCGAACACCACTGCACTGCCCTAAACCCTGAAACACCAGCCCCAGCACGACCCCTACACTGCCCGAACACCACTGCACTGCCCTAAACCCTGAAACACCACCCCCTGCACGACCCCCTAGACTGCCCGAACACCACTGCACTGCCCTAAACCCTGAAACACCACCCCCAGCATGACCCCCTACACCGCCCGAACACCACTGCACTGCCTAAACCCTGAAACACCACCCCCTGCACGATCCCCTACACTGCCCGAACACTACTGCACTGCCCTAAACCCTGAAACACCACCCCCAGCACGACCCCCTACACTGCACGAACACCACTGCACTGCCCTAAACCCCGAAACACTACCCCCAGCAAGACCCCCTACACTGCCCGAACACCACTGCCCTAAACCCTGAAACACCACCCCCAGCAAGACCCCCTACACTGCCCATACACCACTGCACTGCCCTAAACCCTGAAACACCACCCCCAGCATGACCCCCTACACTGCCCGAACACCACTGCACTGCCCTAAACCCTGAAACACCACCCCCAGCACGACCCCCTACACTGCCCGAACACCACTGCACTGCCCTAAACCATGAAACACCAGCCCCAGCACGACCCCCTACACTGCCCGAACACCACTGCACTGCCCTAAACCCTGAAACACCACCCCCAGCACGACCCCCTACACTGCCCGAACACCACTGCACTGCCCTAAACCCTGAAACACCAGCCCCAGCACCACCCCGTACACTGCCCGAACACCACTGCACTGCCCTAAACCCTGAAACACCAGCCCCAGCACGACCGCCTACACTGCCCGAAAACCACTGCACTGCCCTAAACCCTGAAACACCAGCCCCAGCACGACCCCCTACACTGCCCGAACACCACTGCACTACCCTAAACCCTCAAACACCAGCCCCAGCACGACCCCCTACACTGCCCGAACACCACTGCACTACCCTAAACCCTCAAACACCAGCCCCAGCACGACCCCCTACACTGCCCGAACACCACTGCACTGCCCTAAACCCTGAAACACCACCCCCTGCATGACCCCCTACACTGCCCAAACACCACTGCACTGCCCTAAACCCTGAAACACCACCCCCTGCACGACCCCCTATACTGCCCGAACACCACTGCACTGCCCTAAACCCTGAAACACCACCCCTCAGCATGACACCCTACACTGCCCGAACACCACTGCACTGCCCTAAACCCTGAAACACCACCCCCAGCATGACCCCCTACACTGCCCGAACACCACTGCACTGCCCTAAACCCTGAAACACCACCCCCTGCATGAGCTCCTACACTGCCGGAACACCACTGCACTGCCCTAAACCCTGAAACACCACCCCCAGCACGACCCCCTACACTGCCCGAACACCACTGCACTGCCCTAAACCCTGAAACATCAACCCCAGCAAGACCCCCTACACTGCCTGAACACCACTGCCCTAAACCCTGAAACACCACCTCCAGCAAAACCCCTACACTGCCTGAACACCATTGCTCTGCCCTAAATCCTGAAACACTAGCCCCAGCATGACCCCCTACACTGCCCAAACACCACTGCACTGCCCTAAACCCTGAAACACCACCCCCAGCATGACCCCCTACACTGCCCGAACACCACTGCACTGCCCTAAACCCTGAAACACCAGCCCCAGCAAGACCCCCTACACTGCCCGAACACCACTGCACTGCCCTAAACCCTGAAACACCAGCCCCAGCATGACCCCCTACACTGCCCGAACACCACTGCACTGCCCTAAACCCTGAAACACCAGCCCCAGCACGACCACCTACACTGCCCGAACACCACTGCACTGCCCTAAACCCTGAAACACCAGCCCCAGCATGACCCCCTACACTGCCCGAACACCACTGCACTGCCCTAAACCCTGAAACACCAGCCCCAGCACGACCCCTACACTGCCCGAACACCACTATACTGCCCTAAACCCTGAAACACCAGCCCCAGCACGACCCCCTACACTGCCCGAACACCACTGCACTGCCCTAAACCCTGAAACACCACCCCTGCATGACCCCCTACACTGCCCGAACACCACTGCACTGCCCTAAACCCTGAAACACCACCCCCTGCAGCACCCCCTACACTGCCCGAACACCACTGCACTGCCCTAAACCCTGAAACACCACCCCTGCACCGCCCCCTACACTGCCCGAACACCACTGCACTGCCCTAAACCCTGAAACACCACCCCCAGCACGACCCCTTTACTGCTCGAACACCACTGCACTGCCCCAAACCCTGAAACACCACCCCCAGCACGACCCCCTACACTGCCCAAACACCACTGCACTGCCCTAAACCCTAAAATACTACCCCCAGCACCACCCCCTACACTACCCGAACACGACTGCACTGCCCTAAACCCTCAAACACTACCCCCAGCACGACCCCCTACACTACCCGAACACCACTGCACTGCCCTAAACCATAAAACACTCCCCCAGCATGACCCCCTACACTACCCGAACACCACTGCACTGCCATAAACCCTAAAACACTCCCCCAGCACGACCCCCTACACTACCCAAACACCACTGCACTGCCCTAAACCCTAAAACACTACCCCCGCATGACCCCCTACACTACCCAAACACCAATGCACTACCCTAATCCCTAAAACACTACCCCCCGCATGACCCCCTACACTACCCTAAACCCTAAAACACTACCCCCGCACGACTCCCTACACTACCCAAAGACCACTGCACTACCCTAAACCCTAAAACATGACCTCCTCACTACACAAACACCACTGCACTACCCTAAACCCTAAAACACTACCCCCTACACTACACAAACACCACTGCACTACCCTAAACCCTAAAACACTACCCCCAGCAGTACCCCTACACTACCCAAACACCACTACACTAACCTAAACCCTAAAACACTACCCCCAGCAGTACCCCCTACACTACCCAAACACCACTGCACTACCCTAAAACACTACCCCCAGCACGACCCCCTACACTACCCAAACACCACTGCACTACCCTAAACCCTAAAACACTCCCCCCAGCACGACCCCCTACACTACACAAACACCACTGCACTACCCTAAACCCGAAAACACTACCCCCAGCACGACCCTCTTCACTACCTAAACACAACTGCACAATTTGTTACAGGCGTTGCAACGCAGGCCTGTGGTGCTTACTGGAAGTACCTAGTGGGCTAGTTGGGCCCCAGGGACCCTCAGGATTCAAGGTGACCTAATCCCCCAACTTAAAACGCACCACGGGGCGCGTTTGCACAGTGGTGAAGGGAGGGGGCGGGGCCTCAGGTGGCATGTGCGCAAACACGCCCTGTGGTGCGTTTTAAGTTGGGGAATTAATTCCCTTTGAATCCTGAGGGTCCCTGGGGCCCAACTAGCCCAACAGGTACGTCCAGAAAGCGCCACAGAGCTGCGTTGCAGAGAGGTGTAAAAAGGGGTGTGGCCTCTGTACATGTCTCTGCAACGCAGCCCCTGGCACATACTGGAGGTTCCTGGTGGGCTAGTTGGCCCGTAGGGACCCTCATGATTCAAGGGGACTTAATCCCCCAACTTAAAACGCTCCACGGGGCGCGTTTGCACAGATGCCACCTCAGGCCCCGCCCCCGCCCTTCACCATTGTGCAAATATTCCTCTAAAATCAGCCGAAATACGAATTCCGATTTACTCACCTGTTATCAGGAGAGACCTCAGTGCTGCATCTTTCAGCCCAGTACTGATCCTCAAAAGTAATTTTAACCGTACTTACCGGTAACTTGAATTTTCTTCATAGGCTAACATTGACTGGTTTCACTTGGAAATTCTTCTAAGTGTGGAGTTTTGGAACTTTAAAATATTCCTCTAAAATCAGCCGAAATACGAATTCCGATTTACTCACCTGTTATCAGGAGAGACCTCAGTGCTGTATCTTTCAGCCCAGTACTGATCCTCAAAAGTAATTTTAACCGTACTTACCAGTAACTTGAATTTCCTTCCATAGGATATCATTGCCTGCTTTTTGCTGAAAAAGTTTCTAAGTGTTGATTTTTGAAACATACAAATATTCCTCTAAAATCAGCCGAAATCCGAATTCCGATTTACTCACCTGTTATCAGGAGAGACCTCAGTGCTGCATCTTTCAGCCCAGTACTGATCCTCAAAAGTAATTTTAACCGTACTTACCGGTAACTTGAATTTCCTTCATAGGCTAACATTGACTAGTTTCACTTGGAAATTCTTCTAAGTGTGGAGTTTTGGAACTTTAAAATATTCCTCTAAAATCAGCCGAAATACGAATTCCGATTTACTCACCTGTTATCAGGAGAGACCTCAGTGCTGCATCTTTCAGCCCAGTACTGGTCCTGAAAAGTAATTTTAACCGTACTTACCGGTAACTTGAATTTCCTTCATAGGCTAACATTGACTGGTTTCACTTGGAAATTCTTCTAAGTGTGGAGTTTTGGAACTTTAAAATATTCCTCTAAAATCAGCTGAAATACGAATTCCGATTTACTCACCTGTTATCAGGAGAGATCTCAGTGCTGCATCTTTCAGCCCAGTACTGATCCTCAAAAGTAATTTTAACCGTACTTACCGGTAACTTGAATTTCCTTCATAGGCTAACATTGACTGGTTTCACTTGGAAATTCTTCTAAGTGTGGAGTTTTGGAACTTTAAAATATTCCTCTAAAATCAGCCGAACTACGAATTCCGATTTACTCACCTGTTATCAGGAGAGACCTCAGTGCTGCATCTTTCAGCCCAGAACTGATCCTCAAAAGTAATTTTAACCGTACTTACCAGTAACTTGAATTTCCTTCCATAGGATATCATTGCCTGCTTTTTGCTGAAAACGTTTCTAAGTGTTGATTTTTGAAACATACAAATATTCCTCTAAAATCAGCCGAAATCCGAATTCTGATTTACTCACCTGTTATCAGGAGAGACCTCAGTGCTGCATCTTTCAGCCCAGTACTGGTCCTGAAAAGTAATTTTAACCGTACTTACCGGTAACTTGAATTTCCTTCATAGGCTAACATTGACTGGTTTCACTTGGAAATTCTTCTAAGTGTGGAGTTTTGGTACTTTAAAATATTCCTCTAAAATCAGCCGAAATACGAATTCCGATTTACTCACCTGTTATCAGGAGAGACCTCAGTGCTGCATCTTTCAGCCCAGTACTGATCCTCAAAAGTAATTTTAACCGTACTTACCAGTAACTTGAATTTCCTTCCATAGGATATCATTGCCTGCTTTTTGCTGAAAAAGTTTCTAAGTGTTGATTTTTGAAACATACAAATATTCCTCTAAAATCAGCCGAAATCCGAATTCTGATTTACTCACCTGTTATCAGGAGAGACCTCAGTGCTGCATCTTTCAGCCCAGTACTGGTCCTGAAAAGTAATTTTAACCGTACTTACCGGTAACTTGAATTTCCTTCATAGGCTAACATTGACTGGTTTCACTTGGAAATTCTTCTAAGTGTGGAGTTTTGGAACTTTAAAATATTCCTCTAAAATCAGCCGAAATACGAATTCCGATTTACTCACCTGTTATCAGGAGAGACCTCAGTGCTGCATCTTTCAGGACAGTACTGATCCTCAAAAGTAATTTTAACCGTACTTACCGGTAACTTGAATTTCCTTCATAGGCTAACATTGACTGGTTTCACTTGGAAATTCTTCTAAGTGTGGAGTTTTGGAACTTTAAAATATTCCTCTAAAATCAGCCGAAATACGAATTCCGATTTACTCACCTGTTATCAGGAGAGAACCCAGTGCTGCATCTTTTAGTCCAGTACTGATCCTCAAAAGTAATTTTAACCGTACTTACCAGTAACTTGAATTTCCTTCCATAGGATATCATTGCCTGCTTTTTGCTGAAAAAGTTTCTAAGTGTTGATTTTTGAAACATACAAATATTCCTCTAAAATCAGCCGAAATCCGAATTCTGATTTACTCACCTGTTATCAGGAGAGACCTCAGTGCTGCATCTTTCAGCCCAGTACTGGTCCTGAAAAGTAATTTTAACCGTACTTACCAGTAACTTGAATTTCCTTCCATAGGCTAACATTGACTGGTTTCACTTGGAAATTCTTCTAAGTGTGGAGTTTTGGAACTTTAAAATAGTCCTCTAAAATCAGCCGAAATACGAATTCCGATTTATTCACCTGTTATCAGGAGAGACCTCAGTGCTGCATCTTTCAGCCCAGTACTGATCCTCAAAAGTAATTTTAACCGTACTTACCAGTAACTTGAATTTCCTTCCATAGGAATCCATTGTCTGGTTTTCAGCAGAAAAGTTTCAAAGTGTCGATTTTCACAAACTACAAATATTCCTAAAAAATCGCCTGTATGACTTAAACGCATTCTTTCAACTGTTTACAGGAGATGCACCAGTGCTGGATCCAGGATCCAACACTGAGTAAGAAAAAGTAACGATAACAGTTTTTAACTTCTAAGTGAATTTCCTTCCATAGGATAACATTGGTGATTCTATGAGAAAAAGTTTCTAAGTGTGAACTTTTAAAGTACAATAATATTCCTTAAAAATCACGACTGTAACCAAAACGCTTTTACTCAACTGTTTACAGGAGATGTCCCAGGACTGAATCTAGGATCCAGTAATGTGGTTAGAAAAGTAATCCATAAAGTAACTAATTGCATTTAACTAGAAATTCACATTGAGCTGAATGTTGCATTGTGTTTGAAAATGTGTTGCCCTTTGCAACAACTGTAACTACTGTACTTAAAAGTCTATTGCCTATGTGCAAAGTAATTAAACTAAAGTAATTAATTCTGAGAAAGTATTTTTTGTAATGTAATGTATAATGTAATTACAATGTAATTTAAAAAATAAAATATGTAAAAAAAATAGTTTCTAAAAAATTTGGAAATCAGTATGAAAAAAATGTATATAACAATTAATACATTTAAAAATTGTCATTTACAAAACCTTTGAAATTCACTGAAAAAACTGTAGGTTTCAGACATGTTATAGTTACAAATTAGCATTTAAAAAACCTTTGAAATTCACTGAAAAAACCATAGGTTTCAGGGACGTTATAGTTACAAATTAGCATTTAAAAAACCTTTGAAATTCACTGAAAAAACCATAGGTTTTAGGGACAGTTATAGTTAGTTGGACATTGCACTCGTACAAAACCCGTGAAATTCCCCCGTTATAGTTAGTCCAGCTAACTATAACTCGCGCCCCGCAATGCACTGCTGATGACGTCACATATTACATCACTCATGACATGGTCAGTGACATCACTGATGACATCACTGATGACATCTCAAATGACATCACTGATTACATCATCCACGTGATAATCTGATGCACCTCCTCACACTCTAATATAACCTTTGATACACCCACTCTAAATTACAGACTGCCATTCGCAAAACCATAGACACTCCAACACCAATAACTACATACCCACTCACTGATTCTTAGGTCTACGCACACATCCACTCACTCACCCGTACAGTCACTCATACTTACGGTCACTCAGTACAGGACTATCATATGCACTCATACTCCTATATAGACACTCAAACACCGCCACTCATCCATAGAGGTACTCACACACCTAGTCAGTCATGCAAATAATTAAACACACTACCATTTACTCACCTATACAGTTATACACACACCAGCTCACTTACTCATACAAATAGTAGCACATTCTTACGCTCTTATACAATCACTGATACAAGCACACACTCATCCATACAGCCACTATCACAATCACTCACTCTCGCTTATAGCTATTTATATACTCCAACACACATATATACTGCCTTTCACATATGTAGTTACTCACACATGTACCACTGGGACATACATTCACTCACTAACACACTCTTACACACACTTACCCACCCATACAGTCTATCACAGTTGCACTCTTGAAACCATCCACCCAGTGAATCACCCACTCACACATCTATGCACAGAGTTGCACACACCCCTCCCACACAAACACTCAGGCACCCATACAGATACTCAGACAAGCATTCAATAACTCATATAGACACTCATGTAGCTATTCACAAACACATGCAGCCACTTACACAGCAACAGACAGACGGATACAGACATTCACCCAGTTTAGTCACTAACCCATGCATTCAGTAAGATACGTTAAATCACTCACTTATAGAGTCAGTCACGCACCTACTAAATCATCCATACAGACACTTACACACCCACTCATTCTTCAATACGTCTTTTCCTATATATATTAAAAATATTTAAACTTTACAGAAACACACAGTCACTGGATGATGTCATCAGTGATGTCATCAGTGATGTCATTTGAGATGTCATCAGTGATGTCATCAGTGATGTCACTGACCATGTCATGAGTGATGTAATATGTGACGTCATCAGCAGTGCATTGCGGGGGCGCGAGTTATAGTTAGCTGGACTAACTATAACGGGGGAATTTCACGGGTTTTGTACGAGTGCAATGTCCAACTAACTATAAC
This sequence comes from Calotriton arnoldi, assembly GCA_963921515.1. NCBI lineage: Eukaryota > Metazoa > Chordata > Amphibia > Caudata > Salamandridae > Calotriton > Calotriton arnoldi. The sequence continues at coordinate 877,091 of CAWUFW010008374.1, read as the reverse complement.
TGTCCCTAAAACCTATGGTTTTTTCAGTGAATTTCAAAGGTTTTTTAAATGCTAATTTGTAACTATAACGTCCCTGAAACCTATGGTTTTTTCAGTGAATATATATATATATATATATATATTATCTACTGGCGGTCGCCAGTAGATAGTTATAGTTAGGACCTATTTTCCATAGGAAATCCGCGACATTCTATTTGAAATAACTCTCTTGCCGGTTGACGAATCTTCGCGAAATTTTCAAACTTTATGGCCCGCTCCGGTCCGCTCCTACCCTGAAAGTCTCGAGGTGATTCATCAAGCGGGGGCCGAGAAAAAAGGGGGGTCCCAAAACGTGTTTTCCCCATTCATTTTCCCATAGGAAACTTTAGACACGGCTACAGCCCGAACTGCTAAACGGAATTACACCAAATTTGGCAAAGAGGTAGTTCTTGGTTCAGAAAGAACCCTTTTGTTAAATGGTGTAAATCCGTTCATTAGTTACGGAGAAATTAAAAAAATAAGAGTCAAAAAATCAATTTCCCATAGGAAACTTTATGCAAGGCTACAGCCCGAACTGCTGAACGGAATTACACCAAATTTGGCAAAGAGGTAGTTCTTGGTTCAGAAAGAACCCTTTTGTTAAATGGTGTAAATCCGTTCAGTAGTTGCTGAGAAAATCAAAAGTAAAAACACATATATATCTGGGCGGAGCCTAACCACACATGTCATCGTGAGATCTGATTGGCTGTCAGCACTTCATCCTGGAATTGCTGGCAGCCATCTTGAGACCAATATACATGATAGTACCCCATTGAAATGCCTTGTAGTGAATCAAAGATTTTGAGGGTTACCAAAAGGAGAACTATTAAGAGTGATAACAGACTTTAGTTACATTAGAATTCATTTGTTGATGGTACCATACTAATTTCAGGAATTGTGGTGTGTTCTAAGGTGATTTTACCCTGTGAAAAACCTTCTGCTGGGATATCATGAATCATGTTTGAGAGAAAACTATTTTCACATGCTTGTCCCATACAGTTTTGGAAGGTGCTCCAGAAGCTAAAATGAGAGCATATTTTCTGTAAATTCACATTATCTTTCTCAGTCATGTGAGAATGAAGTCTGACATTCTCAGTAAAACATGTACATCCAACAGGGGCAGAGACTGTCAGTTGATTCCTTTGTGTTCTACTGCAGCTTCCCAGAGTGTTCTAAAGAACAACTAGAGATCTAACAGCCTTACTTATGACAAAAGTATGGCACACCTGAAGCCATCTTGATTGGAATAAACTGGTAACACTTAAAACATTTAATTTAAAAAGGAACAAAATGATGGGGTTCATTTTGTCATAGAAATTATGGTTAGTGCTATAGAAAGAAAAATTAGGACATGTTTCAAGTGAGATCTCAAATATCTTCCTGTTATATTTCAACAGGAGCAGCCTGTCAGTTTATGCCTTTGTGTTCTACTGCAGCTTCCCAGAGTGTTCTAAAGAACAACTAGAGTGCTAACAGCCTTACTTATGACAAAGGTATGGCACACCTGAAGCCATCTTGATTGGAATAAACTGGTAACACTTAAAACATTTAATTTAAAAAGGAACAAAATGATGGGGTTAATTTTGTCATAAAAATTATGGGTAGTGCTGTAGAAAGAAAAATTAGGACATGTTTCAAGTGTGATCTCAAATATCTTCCTGTTATATTTCAACAGGAGCAGCCTGCCAGTTGATGCCTTTGTGTTCTACTGCAGCTTCCCAGAGTGTTCTAAAGAACAACTAGAGCGCTAACAGCCTTACTTATGACAAAAGTATGGCACACCGGAAGCCATCTTGATTGGAATAAACCGTTAATACTTAAAACATTTAATTTAAAAAGGAACAAAATGAGGGGGTTCTTTTTTAAATAGAAATTATGGTTAGTGCTGCAGAAAGAAAAATGAGGGCATGTTTTAAGTGAGATCTCAAATCCTCTTCTATTTCATTAGAAAATTCTGACATGCAGACTGAAACAATCACTTTCAATACCAGCAGCAGACTTCCAGTTAACTCCCTGGTGAGCAGTAGCTTTAGTACAGTGATCTAATGAGCAACTAGAGTGCTAACATTCTGAATTTATGGCAAATGTGAGACACATCTGAATGCCTTCTTGATGGAATCAAAGTAAAAAACTGAAAGCATTTCCTACTGAGGAGACTGCAGTAAATGAGGAAATTAGGAAACTACATAACAAAGAAGTCTTCCAAGATGGCCACCAGAGAAAAAAGAGCCCAAATGTAGCACAAATATTACCCAGATGTAGCCCACATATAGCCCAATGACAAAAGTGTGCAAAACACTTTTTATTTTTAGTTTTTTGCAGTTTTATGTAGTGCAGACTGGTCAGGTATTGGAGCGTTGCATCTTAAAACATGACCCCCTACACTACAAAAACACTACTGCACTACTCTAAACCCTAAAACACTACCCCAGCACGACTCCCTACACTACACAAGCACCACTGCACTATCCTAAACCCTAAAACACTACCCCCAGCATGACCCCCTACACTACACAAACACCACTGCACTACCCTAAACCCTAAAACACTACCCCCAGCACGATCCCCTACACTACCCAAACACCACTGCACTAACCTAAATCCTAAAACAATACCCCCAGCACGACCCCCTACACTACCCAAACACCACTGCACTACCCTAAAACATGACCTCCTACACTACACAAACACCACTGCACTACCCTAAACCCTAAAACACTACCCCCAGCACGACCCCCTACACTACACAAGCACCACTGCACTACCCTAAACCCTAAAACACTACCCCCAGAACGACCCCCTACACTGCCCGAACACCACTGCACTGCCCTAAACCTTGAAACACCAGTCCCTGCACGACCCCCTACACTGCCCGAACACCACTGCACTGCCCTAAACCCTGAAACACCACCCCCTTCACGACCCACTACACTGCCCGAACACCACTGCACTGCCCTAAACCCTGAAACACTATCCCCAGCAAGACCCCCTACACTGCCCAAACACCACTCCACTGCCCTAAACCCTGAAACATCACCCCCAGCAAGACCCCCTACACTGCCCGAACACCACTGCCCTAAACCCTGAAACACCACCCCCAGCACGACCCCCTACACTGCCCAAACACCACTGCACTGCCCTAAACCCTGAAACACCACCCCCAGCACGACCCCCTACACTGCACGAACACCACTGCTCTGCCCAAAACCCTGAAACACCAGCCCCAGCACAACCCCCTACACTGTCCGAACACCACTGCACTGCCCTAAACCCTGAAACACCAGCCCCAGCACGACCCCCTACACTGCCCGAACACCACTGCACTACCCTAAACCCAAAAACACCACCCCCAGCACGACCCCCTACACTGCCTGAGCACCACTGCACTGCCCTAAACCCTGAAACACCAGCCCCAGCATGACCCCCTACACTGCCCGAACACCACTGCACTGCCCTAAACCCTGAAACACCAGCCCCAGCACGACCACCTACACTGCACGAACACCACTGCACTGCCCTAAACCCTGAAACACCAGCCCCAGCATGACCCCCTACACTGCCCGAACACCACTGCACTGCCCTAAACCGTGAAACACTAGTCCCAGCATGACCCCCTACACTGCCAGAACACCATTGCACTGCCCTAAACCCTGAAACACCAGCCCCAGCACAACCCCCTACACTGCCCGAACACTACTGCACTGCCCTAAACCCTGAAACACCACCCCGTGCACGATCCCCTACACTGCCCGAACATCACTGCACTGCCCTAAACCCTGAAACACCACCCCCAGCACAACACCCTACACTGCCCGAACACCACTGCACTGCCCTAAACCCTGAAACACCTTTCCCCCTGCACGACCCCCTACACTGCCCGAACACTACTGCACTGCCCTAAACCCTGAAACACCATCCCCAGCACAACCCCCTACACTGCACGAACACCCCTGCACTGCCCTAAACCCTGAAACACTACCCCCAGCAAGACCCCCTACACTGCCCGAACACCACTGCACTGCCCTAAACCCTGAAACATCACCCCCAGCAAGACCCCCTACACTGCCCGAACACCACTGCCCTAAACCCTGAAACACCACCCCCAGCAAGACCCCCTACACTGCCCGAACACCACTGCACTAACCTAAACCCTACAACACTACCCCCAGCACGACCCCCTACACTACACAAGCACCACTGCACTACCCTAAACCCTAAAACACTACCCCCAGAACGACCCCCTACACTGCCCGAACACCACTGCACTGCCCTAAACCCTGAAACACCACCCCCAGCACGGCCCCCTACACTGCCGAACACCACTGCACTGCCCTAAACCCTGAAACACCACCCCCATCACGACCCCCTACACTGCCCGAACACCACTGCACTGCCCTAAACCCTGAAACACCACCCCCAGCACGGCCCCCTACACTGCCCAAACACCACTGCACTGCCCTAAACCCTGAAACACTATCCCCAGCAAGACCCCCTACACTGCCCAAACACCACTCCACTGCCCTAAACCCGGAAACATCACCCCCAGTAAGACCCCCTACACTGCCCGAACACCACTGCCCTAAACCCTGAAACACCACCCCCAGCACGACCCCCTCACCACTGCCCTAAACCCTGAAACACCACCCCCAGCACGACCCCCTACACTGCCCGAACACCACTGCACTGCCCTAAACCCTGAAACACCACCCCCAGCACTACCCCCTACACTGCCCGAACACCACTGCTCTGCCCAAAACCCTGAAACACAAGCCCCAGCACGACCCCCTACACTGCCCGAACACCACTGCACTGCCCTAAACCCTGAAACACCAGCCCCAGCACGACCCCCTACACTGCCCGAACACCACTGCACTACCCTAAACCCATAAACACCACCCCCAGCACGACCCCCTATACTGCCTGAGCACCACTGCACTGCCCTAAACCCTGAAACACCAGCCCCAGCATGACCCCTACACTGCCCGAACACCACTGCACTGCCCTAAACCCTGAAACACCAGCCCCAGCACGACCACCTACACTGCACGAACACCACTGCACTGCCCTAAACCCTGAAACACAAGCCACAGCATGACCCCCTACACTGCCCGAACACCACTACACTGCCCTAAACCGTGAAACACTAGCCCCAGCACGACCCCCTACACTGCCAGAACACCATTTCACTGCCCTAAACCCTGAAACACCAGCCCCAGCACAACCCCCTACACTGCCCGAACACCACTGCACTGCCCTAAACCCTGAAACACCACCCCGTGCACGACCCCCTACACTGCCCGAACACCACTGCACTGCCCTAAACCCTGAAACACCACCCCCAGCACGACACCCTACACTGCCCGAACACCACTGCACTGCCCTAAACCCTGAAACATCACCCCCAGCAAGACCCCCTACACTGCCCGAACACCACTGCCCTAAACCCTGAAACACCACCCCCAGCAAGACCCCCTACACTGCCCGAACACCACTGCACTGCCCTAAACCCTGAAACACCAGCCCCAGCACGACCCCCTACATTGCCCGAACACCACTGCACTGCCCTAAACCCTGAAACACCACCCCTGCATGACCCACTACACTGCCCGAACACCACTGCACTGCCCTAAACCCTGAAACACCATTCCCCCTGCACGACCCCCTACTCTGCCCGAACACTACTGCACTGGCCTAAACCCTGAAACACCATCCCCAGCACGACCCCCTACACTGCACGAACACCCCTGTACTGCCCTAAACCCTGAAACACTACCCCCAGCAAGACCCCCTACACTGCCCGAACACCACTGCACTGCCCTAAACCCTGAAACATCACCCCCAGCAAGACCCCTACACTGCCCGAACACCACTGCCCTAAACCCTGAAACACCACCCCCAGCAAGACCCCCTACACTGCCCGAACACCACTGCACTGCCCTAAACCCTGAAACACCAGCCCCAGCACGACCCCCTACATTGCCCGAACACCACTGCACTGCCCTAAACCCTGAAACACCACCCCCAGCATGACCCCCTACACTGCCCGAACACCATTGCACTGCCCTAAACCCTGAAACACCACCCCTGCATGACCCCCTACACTGCCCGAACACTACTGCACTGCCCTAAACCCTGAAACACCGCTCCCAGCATGACCCCCTACACTGCACGAACACTACTGCACTGCCCTAAACCTTGAAACACCAGCCCCAGCAAGACCCCCTACACTGCCCGAACACTACTGCACTGCCCTAAACCCTGAAACATCACCCCCAGCAAGACCCCCTAAACTGCCCGAACACCACTGCCCTAAACCCTGAAACACCACCCCCAGCAAGACCCCCTACACTGCCCGAACAACAGTGCAGTGCCCTAAACCCTAAAACACCACCCCAGCACGACCCCCTACACTGCCCGAACACCACTGCACTAAACCCGGAAACACCAGCCCCAGCAAGACCACCTACACTGCCCGAACACTACTGCACTGGCCAAAACCCTGAAACACCACCCCCAGCACGACACCCTACACTGCCCGAACACCACTGCACTGCCCTAAACCCTGAAACACCACCCCCAGCACGACCCCTACACTGCCCGAACACCACTGCACTGCCCTAAACCCTGAAACACCACCCCCTGCATGACCCCCTACACTGCCCGAACACCACTGCACTGCCCTAAACCCTAAAACTCTACCCCCAGCATGACCCCCTACACTGCCCGAACACCACTGCACTGCCCTAAACCCTGACTCACCACCCCCTGCACGACCCCCTACACTGCCCGAACACCACTACACTGCCCTAAACCCAGAAACACCACCCCCAGCACGACCCCCTACACTGCCCAAACACCACTGCACTGCCCTAAACCCTGAAACACCACCCCCAGCACGACCCCTATACTGCCCGAACACCACTGCACTGCCCTAAACCCTGAAACACCAGCCCCAGCACGACCCCCTACATTGCCCGAACACCACTGCACTGCCCTAAACCCTGAAACACCACCCCCTGCATGACCCACTACACTGCCCGAACACCACTGCACTGCCCTAAACCCTGAAACACCATTCCCCCTGCACGACCCCCTACTCTGCCCGAACACTACTGCACTGGCCTAAACCCTGAAACACCATCCCCAGCACGACCCCCTACACTGCACGAACACCCCTGCACTGCCCTAAACCCTGAAACACTACCCCCAGCAAGACCCCCTACACTGCCCGAACACCACTGCACTGCCCTAAACCCTGAAACATCACCCCCAGCAAGACCCCCTACACTGCCCGAACACCACTGCCCTAAACCCTGAAACACCACCCCCAGCAAGACCCCCTACACTGCCCGAACACCACTGCACTGCCCTAAACCCTGAAACACCAGCCCCAGCATGACCCCCTACATTGCCCGAACACCACTGCACTGCCCTAAACCCTGAAACACCACCCCCTGCATGACCCACTACACTGCCCGAACACCACTGCACTGCCCTAAACCCTGAAACACCAGCCCCAGCACGACCCCCTACACTGCCTGAACACCATTGCACTGCCCTAAACCCTGAAACACCACCCCGTGCACGACCCCCTAAACTGCCCGAACACCACTGCACTGCCCTAAACCCTGAAACACCACCCCCAGCACGACACCCTACACTGCCCGAACACCACTGCACTGCCTTAAACCCTGAAACATCACCCCCAGCAAGACCCCCTACACTGCACGAACACCACTGCCCTAAACCCTGAAACACCACCCCCAGCAAGACCCCCTACACTGCCCGAATACCACTGCACTGCCCTAAAGCCTGAAACACCACCTCCAACACAACCCCCTACACTGCCTGAACACCATTGCTCTGCCCTAAACCCTGAAACACTGCCCCCAGCAAGACCCCCTACACTGCCCGAACACCACTGCACTGCCCTAAACCCTGAAACATCACCCCCAGCAAGACCCCCTACACTGCCCGAACACCACTGCCCTAAACCCTGAAACACCACCCCCAGCACGACCCCCTACACTACTCGAACACCACTGCACTGCCCTAAACCCTGAAACACCACCCCCAGCACGACCCCCTACACTGCCCGAACACCACTGCTCTGCCCAAAACACTGAAACACCAGCCCCAGCATGACCCCTCCACTGCCCGAACACCACTGCACTGCCCTAAACCCTGAAACACCAGCCCCAGCACGAACCCCTACACTGCCCGAACACAACTGCACTACCCTAAACCCAGAAACACCACCCCCAGCACGACCCCCTACACTGCCCGAGCACCACTGCCTGCACTGCCCTAAACCCTGAAACACCAGCCCCAGCACGACCCCCTACACTGCCTGAACACTACTGCACTGCCCTAAACCATGAAACACCATCACCAGCACGACCCCCTACACTGCACGAACACCACTGCACTGCCCTAAACCCTGAAAAACTACCCCCAGCAAGACCCCCTACACTGCCCGAACACCACTGCACTGCCCTAAACCCTGAAACATCACCCCCAGCAAGACCCCCTACACTGCCCGATCACCACTGCCCTAAACCCTGAAACACCACCCCCATCAAGACCCCCTACACTGCCCGAACACCACTGCACTGCCCTAAACCCTGAAACACCAGCCCCAGCATGACCCCCTACACTGCCCGAACACCACTGCACTGCCCTAAACCCTGAAACACAACCCCCAGCACGACCCCCTACACTACCCGAACACAACTGCACTGCCCTAAACCCTCAAACATTCCCCGCAGCACGACCCCCTACACTACCCGATCACCACTGCACTGCCCCAAACCCTAAAACACTCCCCCCAGCACGACCCCCTACACTGCCCGAACACCACTGCACTGCCCTAAACCCTAAAACACTCCCCAGCATGACCCCTACACTACCCGAACACCACTGCACTGCCCTAAACCCTAAAACACTCCCCCCAGCATGACCCCCTGCACGACCCAAACACCACTGCACTGCCCTAAACCCTAAAACACTACCCCCAGCAGTACCCCCTACACTGCCCGAACACCACTGCACTGCCCTAAACCCTGAAACACCACCCCCAGCACGACCCCCTACACTGCCCGAACACCACTGCACTACCTTAAACCCTAAAACACGACCTCCTACACTACACAAAGACCACTGCACTACCCTAAACCCTAAAACACTACCCCCAGCACGACCCCCTACACTACACAAACACCACTGCACTACCCTAAACCCTAAAACACTACCCCCTACACTACACAAACACCACTGCACTACCCTAAACCCTAAAACAATACCCCCAGCACGAACCCCTACACTACCCAAACACCACTGCACTACCCTAAACCCTAAAACACTACCCCCAGCAGTACCCCTACACTACCCAAACACCATTGCACTACCCTAAACCCTAAAACACTACCCCCAGCAGTACCCCTACACTACCCAAACACCACTGCACTACCCAAAACCCTAAACCACTACCCCCAGCACGACCCCCTACACTACTCAAACACCACTGCACTACCCTAAACCCTAAAACACTACCCCCAGCACAACCCCCTACATTACCCAAACACCACTGTAATACCCTAAACCCTAAAACACTCCCCCAGCACGACTCCCTACACTATCCAAACACCACTGCACTACCCTAAACCCTAAATCTACCCCCAGCATGACCCCCTACACTACACAAACACCACTGCACTACCCTAAACCCTAAAACACTACCCCCAGCACGACCCCCTTCACTACCTAAACACAACTACACAATTTGTTACAGGCGTTGCAACGCAGGCCTGTGGTGCTTACTGGAAGTACTTGGTGGGCTAGTTGGGCCCCAGGGACCCTCAGGATTCAAGGTGACCTAATACCCCAACTTAAAACGCGCCACGGGGCGCGTTTGCACAGTGGTGAAGGGAGGGGGCGGGGCCTCAGGTGACATGTGCGCAAACACGCCCCTTGAATCCTGAGGGACCCTGGGGGCCAACTAGCCACCAGGTACCTTCAGTAAGCACAACAGAGTTGCGTTGCAGAGAGGTGAAAAAAGGTGCCTGGCCTCGGAACGCCTCTCTGCAACTCAGCTCTGTGGTCCTAACTGTAGGTACCTGGGGGGCTAGTTGGGCCCCAGGGACCCTCAGGATTCAAGGGGACTTAATCCCGCAACTTAAAACGCACCACGGGCGCGTTTGCACACGCGTTTTAAGAGGTAGTTTTAATCCCCCTGCCCTATTATGTACTAGGGACTTACAGAGGAGGTCATGCTAATCACAGGGGTACCCCAACGCATAGTGTTCCCTAGTGTATGTAGGTGTTTTCACTGTATTCTAAGTGTCTTTTAGCATAGCACTGACTCTGGTTAGTCAGAGTCAGTTACCACCAGTACCCGTCTGAAAAGTTGTGGGCACAGGATGATTTTGCAACATGGCCTCTTTCTGCTCCTCTGTTGGTTCTTTCTGCACATCTTTTGCTTCTTCCTGCACTTTTCTTCGTCTTTGTGGACTTCTGTTGCTTCTTTCTGCATTTCTTTTGCTTCTTTCTGCGTGTTTTTTCTTCTTTCTTCACATGTCCTACCTCTGTAGGCATAGTTAGAAACTAGCATTTAAAAACCTTTGAAATTCACTTAAAAAATCATAGGTTTCAGGCACGTTATAGTTAGAAATTAGCATTTAAAAACCTTTGAAATTCACTGAAAAACCATAGGTTTCAGACACGTTATAGTTAGAAATTAGCATTTAAAAACCTTTGAAATTCACTGAAAAAACCATAGGTTTTAGGGACAGTTATAGTTAGTTGGACATTTCACTCGTACAAAACCATAGAAATTCCCCGTTATAGTTAGTTCAGCTAACTATAACTCGCGCCTCGCAATGCACTGCTGATGATGTCACATATTACATCACTCATGACATGGTCAGTGACATCACTGATGACATCACTGATGACATCTCAAATGACATCACTGATGACATCATCCATGTGATAATTTCATGCATCTTCTCACACCCTAATATAGCTTTTGATACACCCACTCTAAATTACAGACTGCCATTCTCAAAACCATACACACTCCAATACCAATAACTACATACCCACTCACTGATTCTTAGGTCTACACACACACATCTACTCACTCACCCGTACAGTCACTCATACTTACAGTCACTCAGTACAGGACTATCATATGCACTCATACACCTATATAAACACTCACACAACGCCACTCATCCATAGAGGTACTCACACACCTAGTCAGTCATGCAAAAAATTAATCACACACCCATTTACTCACCTATACAGTTATACACACACCAGCTCACTTACTCATACAAATACTAGCACATTCTTACGCTCTTATACAATAACTGATACAAGCACACACGCATCCATACAGCCACTCTCACAATCACACACTCTCACTTATAGCCATTTAAATACTCTAACACACATATATACTGCCTTTTACATATGTAGTTACTCGCACATGTACCACTGAGATATACATTCACTCACTAACACACCCATACACACACTCACCCACCCAAGCAGTCCATCACAGATGCACTCTTGAAATCATGCACCCAGTGAATCACCCACTCACACATCTATGTACAGAGTCACACACACCCCACCCACACAAGCACTCAGGCAGCCATACAGATACTCAGACAAGCATTCAATAACTCATATAGACACTCATGTAGCTATTCGCAAATCCATGCATCCACTTACACACCAACAAACAGACGGATACAGACATTCACACAGTTTAGTCACTAACCCATGCATTCAGTAAGATACGTTTAATCACTCACTTGTAGAGTCAGTCACGCACGTACTAAATCATCCATTCAGACACTTAAACACCCACTCATTCTTCAATACGCCTTTCCCTATATATATTAAACATATTTAAACTTTACAGAAACACACAGTCACTGGATGATGTCATCAGTGATTTCATTTGAGATGTCATCAGTGATGTCACTGACCATGTCATGAGTGATGTAATATGTGACGTCATCAGCAGTGCATTGCGGGGCGCGAGTTATAGTTAGCTGAACTAACTATAACGGGGGAATTTCTATGGTTTTGTACGAGTGAAATGTCCAACTAACTATAACTGTCCCTAAAACCTATGGTTTTTTCAGTGAATATATATATATATATACCCAGTAGGTAGTTATAGTTAAGAGTTAAGACCTATCTTCCATAGGAAAAGCATTTTTTGATTTGCCTATATCATTGGTGTCATTTGATGAATCTTCACGAAATTCTCCCAAGAAAGTTTTGGGGTGATATGTCAAGCGGGGAGCAAAAAAGGGGGAGGTCACGAAAAGTTTATTTCCCATGGTAGTTCCCATAGGAGCTTTAGACACAGCTACATCCCAAACTGCTGAACGGATTTACAATAAATTTCGAAGAAAGATACATGTTAGTCCAGGAAGCCCCCTTTTTGAAAATTGGCAGAAATCCATTCAGTAATGTTGGAAATATTAAGGAAAGTTCCAAAATAAAATGTAAATAAAAAAGAGAAGGGGGCAGGGTAGGAATACCCTGACCCCCTAGGTTTCTTGGGAGGGGTCCCAGAGGAACCCCGCCAGGGCAAAAAAATGTTATTTTAAAATAAAATTGCCAGGAGTCATGCTGGAGCCGTGGCTTCTGCTGAAAAATAAAAAAAGAGAAGTGCAGGCTCCCATGGTTCTCTATTATTTAGCCGTTGGGTGACCCAGGTCCCGGGGCATGCAGCCTTTGTTATTTTTTCAAATGAGGTGGACTCGCGGATCCCCTCATGCCCGAGGACTGACACTTTCCAGGGCTACTTAAATATAACATGTTGGAGCCCCGTATACCCCCGTGCCTGGGGACTGCCACCTCCCTGGGGCTACTGTAATATGAATCGGGGGCCTTGCAGACCCCTTCTGCCCTGGAAACCAACACCTCCCCGGGGCCAAATTATTTTATTTAGAATGGGAGGGGGGCCACGCATCCCCTATCCCGGGTCATTCTAGGCCCCGGGGACCACCACCTCCCCGGAGCAGGCCCTACAAACAAGAAAGGAAGGGGACCACCCGGACCCCCTCCTGGAGCCATAGACGACCCTGGGGACCACCAACCCCAAGGTCCGGCTCATGCTGTGTCCCGAGATGCCCACCCCATGGGTCATAGCTGTTTGCTGGTTAACTGGGCTTGTCTCGGTAGAGCTGATGCAGGTGGCTTCCTGAAGCTCTTTTCTACCTGTTGCTTTCAGGGAGACCACTTCTTAACCCCTTCCATGCTCATGACGAGCTCAGCTCGTCATGCTGCGCAGTGCTCGTGTGCGCATGACGAGCTGAGCTCGTCATGAACCCGTCCGCTTAATGCAACGCCTCGCACAGGGCGAAAATCGGCCGCGCATGGAAGGGGTTAATCCTTTGGAGCAAGGCAAAGTCCTATTTTGTGAAACCTAGAGTGTGCAGCAGGTGCAGTCCTTCAGAGTGAAGTCCTCTCTTGGTGCAGACTAGGGATTCAGCAGGGCAGCCCTTCTTCTCTTGATGTTTCCAGGCAGGGATCTGAGTTGCTGGACAGCTCTCCCATATTTATCCAGGTTTCTGGGCTGGCAAGGACGGAGAGGTACCCCTGACCTATGGGTTGCAGTATGCCACACTCAATGATGACAACTTCCTTAGAAGTGTTGCATATTCCTGTCCCACAAAGCACTGTTCCATAAAAATCAAAATGGAAAACATCTCTCATGGAGGTTCAGATCTGGCTAACCCAAACCACAGGTCTGGCTATCTTTTCCCTACAGCCCCCTTCCAGCCCCTCTCCTCAATCAATTACAGAGGATCCAACCAGGCTGGGGGTGCAGGAAGTAGGGGTAGGCCTGGTTCTTGTCACCACTGTCTTTCTCCTTTTTGAAGACCAGTTTGGCTATCCAGCCTCCTCCCTGCACTGGCTTCTGCTGCTGCAGATCTCCTCCCACTAGATGTCTCATTTGTTTCAGCCCTTGCCACTTCACACCTCATTAAGGAAGCTTGCCTCAGACTGTCAAAGGCTGGCCAAGTAGAAGAGGCTGCTAAAGGGCTGATTTTAGGTAACTTTAGGAAAGCAGTTCTAAAACTACTTTCCTGCAATAGTTATAATAAACCCAACCATGGCAAGTTGTTAGATTTAGTGTAACTATTATTTTCATACTTTGAATTATTATTTCAGCTCACTCCTTTCAAAAGTTAGTCTTTATTGGAGTTTAATACAGACTTCCCATGTTAGCCTATGGAGCTATTGTGCTACAATGGGGAAAAACAAAATTGACAGTTTTTCCTTCACCAGGGCATATAAAATATCTTTTATAATGTTCCTGCTTATTACTACAATACACCCTACTCTTGGGACACCTAGGGCAGACCTTAGGGGTGACTTAAATGTAAATATAAAGTTGTTTAAGACTTTGGAAGTATTTTTATTCCAAAGCCGAAATGGAGCATAGTTTTTTTTTAAAGCAGCCTGCAAAACAGGGCTGCCTTTAAAATGACAGCATGCACCACAACAGTGCACACATAAGTGCAATAATTCTACTGGGCAGCATCGGCCCATGCAGGTAAGAGCGGTGGGACAGTGGGGCCGGGTAGGGGGGATTTCGACAGACGATGACGAGGGAAAATTAATTATTTATTTAATATTCCCTTGTGGTTGTCTTCCCCCACAACCCGGACTCACCACCCCACCGCTCTTACCTGCACGTGCCTCTGCTGCTACTGGGCCTCTAAACCTACATGCACTACCATATACTAGGGTCTTACAGGTAGGCTGTCAGTACCAATTGTAATTACACCTAATTACCATATACCTTTTACACAGAGCCTTGGCCCTGGGCCTAGTTAGAAGAGCCCAGGGCACAATCAGAGTCAGAAAACAAACATCTAGTTGTCCAAATGGGGCCAAAAAGTGGGACACTGCAAAAGCCCTTTTTTCCGCAAAGCACACAAAAACTTTACATTAGCCTATTGTATCCCCAAACAGACTGGGGCCAGGCGACTGAGGCAGGAAATTCCAGACACCTCTATAGGAAGAATAATGCAGACTTTTCTTCCACTTCAAAGTGGGCACCAGTTATAAAAAACGGATGCTCAGACTCACTCTTCAGTACACTCCTGGGCCTTTGGATTCTACTGAAGAAGGACTTCCATGCTGCCCTGCTGCTTGAGGCCTGCTATGACGTCTGAGAAGACTGGACCTGCAAACTACATCCCAACCTGAAGTGGCTCTAAGAGCCAGCTAGCTGATCTCCTGTTCTGAGCAACAGGTACACAACATGCTCCAGAGGTCTTTCTGCAACTGCCCAGCTGACCTGCTGCACCGGCCCTGACTGGACCTTCAACTGGACCTGCTTGAACCCTGTTGCCCTCTGCTGGAGTGAGTTTCTTATCCTCAAAAGGTGCCTCTCAGGTCCTGGACCTTTGGTGTGGCATCAGTTGAGCTCTTCCTGAAAGAAAAAAAGAAATGCTGATGTTTTGGGCTCCTTTTGACCATAAAAGGGCCCGTTTCTGCCAAGATCTTGCTGCCCTCGCCAACTGACAACGCCTATCTCTGGTGAACGCAACTCTTTGTGCTACATCAACCCCCAGCGATGACAATGTGAGATCTGCACTTTGCAGCATCAACACACAGAAGCCACCAGGGTGAATCACCAGCAACAACCATCAATGAAGGCCAGCTTGTTCTTCGCACTACAGCTACGCCCAGCCTGTTTTTCGTGCTATAGTTACAACCATGAACTGTCATGATACATCTCAGCAAACTTCCTTTGACTGCCTAATGGACAAGGTGCTATCAGAAGTAAACCATTTGACCATCTGCTCTATTTAGAGTAGACGGTCAGATGCCTTTTTTTACTGTCTGTCACCGTCAGATGTATCTTGGATAGAAATCAAAATGACCCCCACATCCTATGATAACATTGCTGTGGGGGTCTTTCATTAAAAAAAAAAATAATAATACAAACTCTCCCATTGGGAGTTTGTTTTTGAAATATAAAAGCTTTGGAAAACGTTGATGGCCCTCCATCATGCTTGATGGGGCTGTCCATTAAAATGTTTCCTACATTAACAGGAACCATCATAACAGTGGTTGCTGCCAGTGTACAGAGATCTCCGCCAGGTTGGAAGACATTTGTAAATTTGGCAGGCAAAGTAAAGGCAGTAAAGTCCTCTACCACCCTGTCTGTCTTTACTCCATCTGCTAAATGCTAAATCCGGCCCTCTGTCTAGAGTGATTTAGTGGCTGGAGAATAGAAAAGCTACACCAAGGGTTTGCCAATGGTTAGATATTTGCAAGCATTCATCCCATCACCTTTAGAGTGTTTGATTGCGAGTAGTGTGCCTGGAAACCTGAGAATAGCATAGCTTTCCAAGCCTACAACTGCCAATGTTTGCAAATTCTAAAAAGTGTTACATTTGCATCCATTCAAGGATTATTTCTGTGGGTACAGCTACACCAGCCACTAAGGGGCATATTAGTCGCAGAACAGAACAGCAAGAAAAGTTGTTGCGCTGCATTGCATCATCTAAAAAGAGCAATACTGCGCCATACCTCCAAAGAAATGGTGCAGTTCTGCTCCCTCCAAGCGATGGTTCATTTTCGGCTGCCTAGGACCAACACAGTCACCTTTGTGTCATAGTGCAAGTGTGTCTGTGTTATGGTTAGTATAGTGTTTGTGCAGAAAAGGGATCCTTTCTACCCAAAAACTACCTTTGGAGGCTTTTTCCTTTTAGTATGTGTGCTGCAGAATATTTCTCCTTGTGAAGCCAGCCTCAGGCAGGTGCACCATTTTGGTGTAAACTCATGTCCACATTTCTTCATAAATATTGGTTTGCATCAAAATCCATGGGTGTGTGCATGGGAACGCCCACAAACCACCCTTGGAACGCCTTTCTGATGCAAAGTAACTCAAGGGAACACAATGCGCTGGGTTGCATCACTTTTTCTTACAAAGCTGAGTAAATCGAAATTAGGACGGCTTTATAATATATTAAAAAGGATTTTGTTGCGAGCTGCATCAAAAAAGTGATTTAAACTGATGATAAAATCTTTGAAAATCCATGGTTGGATGCACGGAGACGCCCACGAACCACCCGTTGAACGCCTTTTTGATGCAAAGTAACTCAAGGGAACACAATGAGCTGGGTTGCATTACTTTTTCTTACAAAGCTGAGCAAATAGAAATTTGCATGGCTTTGTAAAAACCAAAAGGGACTTTGTTGCGGGCTGCATCAAAAAAGTTATGCAAACTGATGCAAAATCTGGACCTGAATATATATAAGTTCCTGATACCAAAAATGAACTAGATGCAATCTCTCAGAGGAAAGAGGATGATACAAAACCAACACAGACATAACAGACCCAAATACCAAGCCAAGAATGTATTTATTTGGGGGTGTCACACCCTAAACACCCCCCTGAAGCAATGCCATTGGTAACGTCCGGGAAACAGAGCGTGTATTTCTGCTCAAAGGTGATGGACCAATCAACAGGACTGGTAAGGCTTAAAGGTCCATTAAAGAAAAAGCACTAAGGAGGTTTTAGCTATGTTTTGGTTTGTTAAGCGAACAAGTAGTAAATTGCAGGTGATTTTTCAGAATGACCAACTAATCTAATTTCAAATTCTTTCTATATTCATTTTTCTCATACATAATATTTATGAAAATCCTTAAGACTTGATGAGATTTTCTAATTCATGAGTTCGAGAATCTCTGGGCTGATTTTAATATTTGATTTTCCTGCATTGAGGATGCAGGGAGGGCATAAGAAGGGCTGTTCAAGCCTTACAAAATATTCTCATAACATAAACATGGAGCTGCCTGACGAGGCCACAACGCTCGTTTCCTTTGGAAGGTACATTGTGATGACGGCTCACAATCCTGACTTTCATCTTTGAAAGCGCGGATCATACTCTTGAAATCGATCTGTGATTAATTCTGCTAATGAGGCAGTCGCTCACAAAGTCAACGAGAATACACAAGCTGAATGAAGGACTTCTCCTGGCGACTTTACAGCTATCAAAATAAAGTAGTAATGTGTGGGACAGGGACGTTTGGAAAAAGGAAGTATGTCCTTACAGCTGCACTGCACAATGTTAATTTTAGCATCTCTGTGGAGCAATGACAGATTATTATAGCACGGTGACACACACTCTGCATCTGGATGTCTATGCAAGGCAAAGGGGCAAGATATAGAAAATATCTTCAGTATTCAGGCCTCTTAAAGGTATTATGTTGCACGAAAATCGAACTGTGACACAACTGTAATTTCAGACAAAGTTTACGAAAGTAATCATTCACAGGGTAAATGGGTGATGCCATAAGAAAACATAAGCATATTAAGTAACATACTGGGATAATGGCTCTTTGCCCTTGCTTTGACATCTGTGGTGATCAAATGTATTTTCTGTCATGATGCGAGGATAAAAAATGAGTTCGATACTTTCTGCAAGCATATTGTCACAGAGGTATCAAAAGATAGGATGCAGTTTATGTTTCAAAAGTAGAAACTTTAAAATGTACCAGCAGCACAAATAACACTAGCGACGATTTGTAATGTTTTTTTTTGCAACAAAACCGGAAATGCCATTTATTTTTAAGTCTACCCATAAAAAGGTTATTGGGACGAATATTCGGGATAGCATTTCAGTCCATCGTTTGTCACCCACTGTGCCACTCCATACAAGTCCTGCCTTATGCAAATCAGTAGTGACCCTGTTCCTCACCTGAACAATTAAATTCCAAACTGCCCGGCGAGACCTCTCCAGAAGGAACCACAAGAAACACAAAGCCGGTTTTCAGCATTACTAGGCCCCCATTTGTGAGATATACCTTGGGTCCTGTAGCACAGCGAACTAGGGAGCCACATCAAGGCATACCCTTAGGCACTTGGGGTGTTACCTAATACAAGAGATGACGGCGGAATGCTGGCAAAAAGTCTAACC
This sequence comes from Calotriton arnoldi, assembly GCA_963921515.1. Lineage (NCBI taxonomy): Eukaryota > Metazoa > Chordata > Amphibia > Caudata > Salamandridae > Calotriton > Calotriton arnoldi. Next base: position 858,103 of record CAWUFW010008374.1, on the reverse strand, counting down.
GCAGACAATTGCTATCAATAGCATTGATGACCATTGTTTTTTTGCCCATTGTGCCACTCTAGATGAAGACTTGACTTATGTAAATCTGTACTGATGGCAACAGTCCTTTCCTAGATGTGGGTCCAGTGCACAGTATGTCAGGGTTTGAAAATTTCCACAGGACTCAAGCTACACACTACTGAAGAGGTACACCTAGTCGGAACCAGTTTGGGGTTTCTTGTGTTCCGTTCAGAAGGGACCTAGTCTGGCAGTTCAGGATGGACTGTTCTTGTTGTAGCAAGACCAAGGCTGATTTGCATATGGCTGTTTCCTGTCTTTGATGGTATGGTGGGCAAAAATACGATGGACTGGGATGCTGCCTCATGTAATTACAAGTGGCTGAGATCAATTCAAACATTCCGACCTTCAGGAGCAGCTCATTGCCTCCTGGCCATCAGCCTGGGCTTTCCTGATTTGCCCTCTAGCTCCCAAGCAACCCTGAGCCCTCCTCCACCACCTGCAGTAGCCCTTATTTGATTTGATTTGTTACTTGTTAAGCGCTCGAATGTCGTGGCGCCTTGGCGCTGATTGAGGTACATGGTACTAGAGAGCTATAAATGAACTGTTAGATCGTAGAGAATAACCAAGCTCCTTCCTAAACATCAGAAGGTTAGGTTGGAGTCGAAGTATGGACGGCATCTGATTCCAAAGTTTGGCCGCACAAAATGACAAAGTATGGCCCCCCCACCTTGCCTTACGGATTTTTGGAATACAGATAAGGCCCATTGTTGTGGATCTGAGCGTTCTGATGGGAGAGTACCTGGAGAACAACTTCTGTATCTCCCCGGAGATTCCTCCGTAAAAGGCCTTATGCACCAAGCACAGGGACTTAAAATCGTCTCTTTGCTGGACTGGGAGCCAGTGTAAAGTCCTGATGGCATCCGAGGTGGGGCGACCCTTAGGGATGTTCAGGAGCAGTCTGGCTGCAGCGTTCTGCAGGGACTGCAAATTCCTCCTCTGCGCCTTATCAGTTCCCACAAAGAGCGCGTTGCAGTGATCTAACTTAGAAAGAAAGAGTGCCACTACAACGGTCTTTTGGAGTTCATGTGCAATGAAAGGAAAGATTTTCCTCAAAATTTTCAGAAGGAAAAAACAAGAGGAGGTCAGATGGTTTACTTGGGCCAAGAAATTGAGTTGATCGTCAAAGATCACACCCAAATTCCTAACTTTGGTGACTGGGCGAGAGCAGTCTCCCGCCTCTGTTGGCCACCAGCTGTTGTTCCATAAGGAGGGTCCCTTGCCAAACTCAAGGACCTCTGTTTTGTCAGTGTTTATCTTCAGAAAGTTTTGGCTCATCCAGATCATGATGTCTTTCAGACAGGCATGAAAACTGCTGCCCACCATATCTGGTTGTTTAGATACCGATATCGTAAGCTGTGAATCATCGGCATACATGATCAAGGAAAAGCCATGTTTCCTGACAAGATTAGCCAACGGGGATACGTATATTTTAAAGAGAGTTGGTGACAAGGCAGATCCCTGCGGGACACCGCATGGGAGGTGGAAAGTCTCAGACTGTAGATTCTCCCAGTGAATGTTCTGCTCCCTGTCTTCTAGAAAAGAAGAGAGGAGGGTCAGAGCGGTATCCTCTATTCCCACATCCCTCAGCCTCTGCACCAATACCGTGTGGTTCACGGTATCAAATGCAGCAGATAGGTCTAAGAGGATGAGGACGCTCTGCCCCCCCATCAACTATCTTCCGAATCCCCTCAGTCGCTAATATTAGGGCTGTCTCAGTCGAATGACGGGGCCTAAAACCATGCTGTGTCGGGTCCAGCAGATTGTTCTCTTCCAGGTATTGTGTTAGCTCCTTGTTTATAGCTTTTTCTAGGATTTTTGCTATCATTGGCAACCTAGAGATCGCCGGTAATTTTTGGTCTCCATAGGATCGAGGACTGGTGTTTTGAGGATTGGCTTAATACAGGCTTTTTTCCAAGCGCTGGGATATAGGCCAGTTTCTAAGACCTGGTTCAGAAGGGGGGTAAGATGTATACTGATAGTCTTAGATACTAGTTGAAATATAGCTGGAGGACAGGGGTCATTCGGGCAACCCGATTTTGTTGATAATATGAGCTTGTGGACCTCATCCAGGGTGAGTACCCTGAAACGTGAGAGCCTACAATGTGCTGCCCAGGCTTCTATGGTTGGAATGTTGCTGCCAGACATAGCAGTGGCTGAGTTTAAAAGATCATTATAGATCAATTGCACTTTACTCTGAAAGTCTTATGGTGTGTGCAGGGCACCCCAAGACAGCCACCTTCATCTTGTAGCCCCAGCCTCTCTGCGCCCTACAGAGTCCAGTGAACAAACAATAAAGAAGGTGGTAAGAACACTGATTTGTGCTATGTTTTTGAAAACTTTTAAACTGCTGTTTTTTTCTACCCATGACTGTTTGAATTTAATCTCTTGTCCTCTGTGCAATTGGCACTGTTGAAACTGCTGGTTTTTGCTCATTACTGTTTGAATTAAACTCTTGGTTTCTGTGCAATTGGTACTGTTTAGCTGCTGTTTTTCTACCTGTGACTGTTTAAAATTCTGTACTAGATTCCACTGTACTGCGCTTAGGCATGCAGAGGCAACCCCTAGCTCCTCCCCACCCCAGCCCAACTCCTTTTGGGTCTTTTAAAAGTTAAAAAGGCAAAGTACACCCTCAGAGGTTAAGCTGAGTTTGTTTAAGAGACTATTGAATCTGCTTTTAAGATTTAAACTGTGTTTGGAAAGAGTATGTAACCCTTGTTTTTGGCTAGAAAAAGGGATTTGTTGAAGTGCGCAATAAGGAGTATTTTAAGTGACTTAGATTTGGGCCTACCTGCAGGATGAACTGGGACTAGCAATGTGCGGATTGAACCTGTCTGTATCAAAGGAGATTCTGATATTCAGGATCAGCTCACTGCCCTCTGGCCATCAGCCTATGCTTGAGGTCACACACCCCTTATATAAGTTGCTATTGGAAGTTACATCTGTGCTCGGATTGGTTCTTGTATCTGGTGTTTCTATTGGGCTTAGGGTTAGGTTTCTGTTTGGCTGATAAGTCTGGGGTTGTGATTGGTCCCTGAGGCTAGGGTTTCTATTGGTGTTAGGGTTTAGGATTAAGTTTCTGTTTCGCGTATTGGTGTGGGGTTTTGATTGGTTTCCTAGGGGTAGGGTTTCTATTGGGCTTAGGGCTTAGGATTTGGGTTCTGATTGGCTGCTAGGGATAGGGTTGTTGGGGCCTGCTCTCCTATTGCTCCTAGGGCTTAGGGCTAGTGTTCTGATTGGTTAGGGCTAGGTTTCCCATTGCCTGAATGTGTCACCTGATCACCAGGGCTATTTAAGCCTAGGTCTCAGGGCATCTCAGCCCGGGCTTTTGAGCCTTAGGGTTGAGACGACAAGGTCAGTTGTCTGTTTGGCCCTGGATCGGGTAAATAGATACATGGATAGCTTATGTTAAGGCAGCTTTTTCTTCCATAGGCAGGTCTGATATTTTTTGGACCCTACCTCTCTCTTCTTTCACGAGCTGGGGAGTGTTAAAAGGCTGTTTTTGGAATGCTCTCGCTTAGAGCAAGAAAGCTTAGAACTTAAGAAGCCACCAGTTCGAGGTCACATGCTCTTAAAAACTGTGCAGGCGTTGGAGCCGGATCTGATCTGGATTCGCTCACAGTATGACAGGTTTTTACTGGCCAGGTTTAGGTTCAATCAATTGCACCACTTCTAGGCAACCCCATGTGGGTGGGTACGGCCTGGGTCAAAGGCACCCTGCGGCTGCGACAATGTGTCTCCGCAGGATATGCTGAATTTTATAATGTTTTGCTATTATTTCAGTTGGCCGAGGAAGCACTTTTTAATTCCCTTGACGAAATATTTGAATATGAAACAATTAGGTCTGCCCTGATGTATCTTCAGATGCTTCCCACTGAGTGTGTGATTTTCACTGTTTTATCCTTTTACGAGCTGTCTGGGTGTCTAGGAGGACGAAACCTGATTAACTGTTTTAATGTTCACAATTTTTTTGAGTAACCATACTGTTTGTTTTTATCAACTATGAATTTGATACTATTGTCTTTGATCTGTATTCTTTTATGGTGATTTTATTTGCCTGATAAAGATTTATATTGAATGAGTTGCCTGTTTGGGCCTTTTCGGGACTGGTCGGGCCTAGGGCCAGAAATGCTACTTACCTTAAACCATCCATAAACACAAACATATTACCACATTCACAGCAAATGCACTCTGCTCATTTACGACAAACACTAACCACAATTCACTATCTCAACAACCACCAAAAAAGCCCACAAACAGCACTTATACACCCTTCTACCCCAACTACCACACAATGACACCTTCACTCACACACAAAACACCACTCTGTCCTATACAACTAACAAATCCACACATCACCAGCACAACACAAATCCACACTAAACATAACTATATTTTATCCAGACACACACTCCCTGCTCATACAAAGCACTAGCTCTATCCTCTACTTACTACTAACAGACTCCTTTCTCTCATCACCAAACCTGTACTCAGCCTTACATCACTTCATCCACCAACACCCTCCTACTCTTTTTACTAAAAACAACCAACCACACAACCCTTACACTCCACTCTACCACAACAATACCTCATATGCACACTACTTCATCTTACATTCAGTCACAAACTAGAAACATACACCGACTCCCACCCTCCTGACTACATAAATAATATCCACCGTAAACCAACTCCTCTGCCAAGCATTCTCTCATCCCCCACACCTGACACATATACAGCAAAACAACAACTCTCTTTCAACCGCCTCTTATCCATTGGACAATTTAGAGCTTTACAACATGACCCACATGCTGCACCACCACCCATAACTCATGCACCTCCCACCCTAAACAGACGCAAAAAAAATACATTCTGCTCTTCACAACTTGCATCTCCATGTGTACTGCACAACAAGGCTACTCTGCAAAAGCAACACAGCTCACCAACTCACTCTCAACGGCCATCTCCACCACCTACACACGCAGAATCATCAAAATGCCTTCTTAGCCTGCTGGATGAGGAATACAATATAGAAACGCTACACTATTGCTATCCTCATACAGCTAATACCAGCCCTAAGGACACACCTGTTACAAGTCTACCGAATACTTCTCACTCTTCTATGAAACAAAGTCACACCATCACCAAAACACAATCTCTAAATTGCCTACTAAAAAATACTCGATCGCGCTCTAAAAACTAGCATCACATGTACGACGTTCTCACTGACACACAACCTGACTTACTCTTCATAACTGAATCATCGTTGGGAGAGGACATGGCTCCAGTGTTGCATTAGGCTGTTCCTCTAGGCTATCACCATATCACACAAAATTGTATAGACAAAAGAGGAGGTGGCCTAGCTGTTGTATTCAAGAAAATATTATATTTCACTAAAACTGGCAACATCTCCATACAAGTTTGTGAGGTTCTATTTATCAGATGCAACCCTACACCATCATTCTCCTATAACTTCCTGCTCCTTTAGAAATGTCACTGAGCAATGCAACATTCCCAGGCATGCTTCTAGACACAATTTCAAACCTGATGACACTGCACTCTAACCTATGCATTCTTGGTGACCTAAACATTTGGTTTGACAAATCCAATATGCCCCATCCGAAAACAATCATCACTGGCCTAGACACACTGAACCTACGTCAGATCATCCACAAACCCACACACATCGCTGGACACATTCTAAGTGTCATTTTTGCAAATACAGACCTAATTACATTTCAAATGATTACTCCGGTCACATGGTCAGACCACCATTTGCTTGCTTTACAATATAAAACATTACAAAGCAACACGCCTAAAACCACCTTACATGCATCCACCTATCGACATAGAACTCAATTTGACTACAGGAAGCTTTTGATATCCTAATACCACTCAGAACAACAAAACAGGACAAAAAAATAGGCACCTTGGAGAAATACAGAGCTAAAAGTGATAAAACAGCAAATTAGAAAGCTGCAAAGCACCTGGCACAAAACAAACACCAATCAAGACAACTTTTACCTACATAAACTTAGCAGATTATACAAGTCAGCAAACAAAAAAGCTAATAAAACCCTATTCAGACAGAATTCAAAATGCTAATTTTGCAAATAAAGAATTTGATAAAATTCTCGCAGAATGTTGTAAACCAAATTGCCAAGAAGGAACTCATCCCATTACTCAAGAATTCACAGACAAACTGGCAAATTATTGCACAACCAAAGCAGACATGTTGAACTCCGATTTAAAACAAAGGAAAACCACCAGCACTGACACCTTTCCCAAAAAAAAAAAAATACACACATAAATATATGTATACAAACCCCGCGAATTTCCACTTAATTGATAGTCGAGCACAGCACTGGCATGGAAGAAGGCATTCGCCGAAACGCGTCTGCCAGGTGCGAGATTGATGGTAACACGTTATATCTGTGTGCTTTGTGGTGGAAATTAAAACCTTGCTGCATCACGACCCTAGCTGTGTCAGACCCGTTTCTTTGGAGGAAGCGGGATTGGAGGTGAATATATATATATATATATATATTATCTACTGGCGGTCGCCAGTAGATAGTTATAGTTAGGACCTATTTTCCATAGGAAATCCGAGACATTCTATTTGAAATAACTCTTGCGTCGGTTGACGAATCTTCATGAAATTTTCAAACTTTATGGCCCGCTCCGGTCCGCTCCTACCCTGAAAGTCTCAGGGTGATTCGTCAAGCGGGGCCGAGAAAAAAGGGGGGTCCCAAAACGTGTTTTCCCCATTCATTTTCCCGTAGGAAACTTTAGACACGGCTACAGCCCGAACTGCTGAACGGAATTACACCAAATTTGGCAAAGAGGTAGTTCTTGGTTCAGAAAGAACCCTTTTTGTTAAATGGTGTAAATCCGTTCAGTAGTTCCTGAGAAAATCAAAAGTTAAGTCACATATATATCTATGGCCGAGTAGGGTCCGCGTACCCTCCCGACCACGAGCTGCAGGCTAATTGGCTGTCAAGTGGCTGTCAAGACTCCAAATCAGGAAGTGTTGGCAGCCATTTTGTCCCTCGGTAGAACCGAGGGACAGAAACAAGTGCGCAAAGCGCAAAAAGGGGGCAGGGTAGAAACACCCTGATCCCCTAGGTCTGCTCAGGGGGTCCCACAAAGACCCCCTGGGCAGAAAAAGCATTTTTTTTTTTAAATCGGCAGGATGCGCTCAGGGTGCGCGGATCCTGCCGATTAGAAAAAAAACCCAGAAGAAACAAGTGCGCAAAATGCACAAAGGGGGCAGGGTAGAAACACCCTGACCCCCTAGGTCTGCTCAGGGGGTCCCACAAGGACCACCTGGGCAGAAAAAAGCATTTAAAAAAAAAAAAAAATCGTTGGGAAGCGCTCAGGGTGCGCGAATCCCGCCGTAAAAAAAAATAATCGAAGCGCGGTCTCCCGCGCTTCGATGTTATTCTGCCCCCGGGTGGACCAAGTCCCGGGGGCATGCGGGGGGGGTGGGTTTATAGTTAATGGGGGGGCCTCTAAGGCCCTCCAAGCCCCGGGGACCGCCACCCCCCGGGGCTTTCTAATACAAATGTTGCGGGAGGGCACTCGGCCCTCCCGCAGCCCCGGGGACCACCACCTCCCCGGGGCTTCTTTTTATAAAAAAAAAAACAGTTCCTGTGTGGGGAGGCTCGAGCCCCCCCACACGCCCCGGGGACTGCCACCTCCCCGGGGAACTAATAATGTAAATGCGGGGGTCCGTAACGGACCCCCGAGGATCACCACCTCCCCGGGGCTTTAAAGACATGGGAGGGGGGCCGTGCGGCCCCCCTCCTGGAGCCTGTGGTGGTCCTGGGGACCGCCACCCCCAGGGCTGGCTGCTGCAGTGTCCCGGGTGCCTACCCCCGGGACACTGTAGTTTGCAATGGCAGGGCGGGAGCCTCGCGGCTCCCGTCCTGCCATTGCAAACTGCTTTGCTTCATTGAAGGGAGAGCAGGAAACCTGCTCTCGCTTCAATGAAGCAAAGCAGATTCTTTCCACATGGGGAGCTGCATGTCAGCAGCTCCCCATGTGGCAAAGCAATGCCGGGACGGTGGGGGATTGGGGACCCCCACGGTCCCCAACGGAGAGGGGCCAGCCCCGGGGATGGGGTCCCCGGGGCAAGTAGTGGCCCGGGAGGGGGCCACGTGGCCCCCCTCCCCCCAAAAAAAGAAAAAAAAAAAAGAAAAATAAAGGCCTGCCCCGGGGGATGGGGTCCCCGGGGCAAAAGGAGGCCTGAGGAGGGGAGCCACGCAGCCCCCCTCCTTAAAAAAATAATAAAAAGAGTGGCCATGCCCCGGGGATGGGGTCCCCGGGGCCGGAATCGGCCATGGGAGGGGGCCACGCGGCCCCCTTCCCGTTTAAAAAAAAAAATGAAAAAAAGGGGTAAGGCCCTGGGGGATGGGGTCCACAGGGCCCAAAAAAAGGAAAAAGGAAGGGGGGCCACACAGCCCCCCTTCGAGGAAAAAAAAATAAATTTAAAAAAAAAAAACGATTGTGCCGCAGGCCCCGCCCCCTTCCTTTACCACTCTGCAAACGCGCCCCCTGGGGCGGGGCTTCAGGTGACATGTGTGCAAACAGGAACCATGGCGAGTTTTAAGATGGGGAATTAAATCCCCTTCAATCCTGAGGGTCCCTGGGGGCCAACTAGCCCACCAGGTACCTCCAGTAAGCGCCACGGAGCTGCGTTGCAGAGTGTTGTAAAAAGGGGCGTGGCCTCTGAACACCTCTCTGCAACGCAGCTCTCTGGCGCATACTGGAGGTATCTGGTGGGCCAGTTGGCCCCTAGGGACCCTCGGGATTGAGGAGGAATAAATTCTCCAACTTAAAATGCGCCACAGTGCGTGTTTGCAGACATGTCACCTCAGGCCCCACCTCCTTCCTTCACCATTGTGCAAATATTCCTCTAAAATCAGCCGAACTACGAATTCCGATTTACTCACCTGTTATCAGGTGAGACCTCAGTGCTGCATCTTTGAGCACAGTACTGATCCTGAAAAATAATTTTAACCGTACTTACCAGTAACTTGAATTTCCTTCCATAGGCTAACATTGACTGGTTTCACTTGGAAATTCTTCTAAGTGTGGAGTTTTGGAACTTTATAATATTCCTCTAAAATCAGCCGAAATACGAATTCCGATTTACTCACCTGTTATCAGGAGACACCTCAGTGCTGCACCTTTCAGCCCAGTACTGATCCTGAAAAGTAATTTTAACCGTACTTACCAGTAACTTGAATTTCCTTCCATAGGATATCATTGCCTGCTTTTTGCTGAAAAAGTTTCTGTGTCGATTTTTGAAACATACAAATATTCCTCTAAAATCAGCCGAAATACGAATTCCGATTTACTCACCTGTTATCAGGAGAGACCTCAGTGCTGCATCTTTCAGCCCAGTACTGATCCTCAAAAGTAATTTTAACCGTACTTACCAGTAACTTGAATTTCCTTCCATAGGATATCATTGCCTGCTTTTTGCTGAAAAAGTTTCTAAGTGTTGATTTTTGAAACATACAAATATTCCTCTAAAATCAGCCGAAATCCGAATTCTGATTTACTCACCTGTTATCAGGAGAGACCTCAGTGCTGCATCTTTCAGCCCAGTACTGGTCCTGAAAAGTAATTTTAACCGTACTTACCGGTAACTTGAATTTCCTTCATAGGCTAACATTGACTGGTTTCACTTGGAAATTCTTCTAAGTGTGGAGTTTTGGAACTTTAAAATATTCCTCTAAAATCAGCCGAAATACGAATTCCGATTTACTCACCTGTTATCAGGAGAGAACTCAGTGCTGCATCTTTCAGCCCAGTACTGATCCTCAAAAGTAATTTTAACCGTACTTACCAGTAACTTGAATTTCCTTCCATAGGATATCATTGCCTGCTTTTTGCTGAAAAAGTTTCTAAGTGTTGATTTTTGAAACATACAAATATTCCTCTAAAATCAGCCGAAATCCGAATTCTGATTTACTCACCTGTTATCAGGAGAGACCTCAGTGCTGCATCTTTCAGCCCAGTACTGGTCCTGAAAAGTAATTTTAACCGTACTTACCGGTAACTTGAATTTCCTTCATAGGCTAACATTGACTGGTTTCACTTGGAAATTCTTCTAAGTGTGCAGTTTTGGAACTTTATAATATTCCTCTAAAATCAGCCGAAATACGGATTCCGATTTACTCACCTGTTATCAGGAGAGACCTCAGTGCTGCATCTTTCAGCCCAGTACTGATCCTGAAAAGTAATTTTAACCGTACTTACCAGCAACTTGAATTTCCTTCCATAGGCTAACATTGACTGGTTTCACTTGGAAATTCTTCTAAGTGTGGAGTTTTGGAACTTTATAATATTCCTCTAAAATCAACCGAACTACGAATTCCGATTTACTCACCTGTTATCAGGAGAGAACCCAGTGCTGCATCTTTTAGCCCAGCACTGACCCTGAAAAGTAATTCTAACCGTACTTACCAGTAACTTATATTTCCTTCCATAGGAATCCATTGTCTGGTTTTCAGCAGAAAAGTTTCTAAGTGTCGATTTTCACAAACTGCAAATATTCCTTAAAAATCGCCTGTATGACTTAAACGCATTCTTTCAACTGTTTACAGGAGATGCACCAGTACTGGATCCAGGATCCAACACTGAGTAAGAAAAAGTAACGATAACACTACTTACCTGCTAAGTGAATTTCCTCCCATAGGATAACATTGGTGATTCTATGTGAAAAAGTTTCTAAGTGTCAACTTTTAAAATAAAATAATATTCCTTAAAAATCACTACTGTAACCAAAACGCTTTTACTCAACTGTTTACAGGAGATGTCCCAGGACTGAATCTAGGATCCAGTCCTGTGGTTAGAAAAGTAATCCATAAAGTAACTAATTGCATTTAACTAGAAATTCACATTGAGCTCAATGTTGCATTGTGTTTGAAATTGTGTTGCCCATTGCAACAACTGTAACTACTGTACTTAAAACTCTATTGCCTATTTGCAAAGTATTTAAACTAAAGTAATTCATTCTGAGAAAGTATATTTTGTAATGTAATGTATAATGTAATTACAATGTAATTTAATAAATAAAATATCTAAAAATAAATAGTTTTAAAAAATGTAGTAAATCAGTATCAAAAAAATAAATATAACAATTAATACATTTAAAAATTGTCATTTACAAAACCTTTGAAATTCACTGAAAAAACCATAGGTTTTAGGGGCGTTATAGTTAGAAATTAGCATTTAAAAAACCTTTGAAATTCACTGAAAAAACCATAGGTTTCAGGCACGTTATAGTTAGAAATTAGCATTTAAAAAACCTTTGAAATTCACTGAAAAAACCATAGGTTTTAGGGACAGTTATAGTTAGTTGGACATTTCACTCGTACAAAACCCGTGAAATTCCCCCGTTATAGTTAGTTCAGCTAACTATAACTCGCGCCCACTAATGCACTGCTGATGACGTCACATATTACATCACTCATGACATGGTCAGTGACATCACTGATGACATCACTGATGACATCTCAAATGACATCACTGATGACATCACTGATGACATCATCCACGTGATAATCTGATGCACCTCCTCACACCCTAATATAACCTTTGATACACCCACTCTAAATTACAGACTGCCATTTGCAAAACCATAGACACTCCAACACCAATAACTACATACCCACTCACTGATTCTTAGGTCTACACACACACATCCACTCACTCACCCGTACAGTCACTCATACTTATGGTCACTCAGTACAGGACTATCATATGCACTCTTACTCCTATATAGACACTTAAACACCGCCACTCATCCATAGAGGTACTCACACACCTAGTCAGTCATGCAAATAATTAAACACACTGCCATTTACTCACCTATACAGTTATACACACACCAGCTCACTTAATCATACAAATACTAGCACATTGTTACGCTCTTATACAATCACTGATACAAGCACACACTCATCCATACAGCCACTATCACAATCACTCACTCTCGCTTATAGCTATTTATATACTCCAACACACATATATACTGCCTTTCACATATGTAGTTAGTCACACATGTACCACTGGGACATACATTCACTCACTAACACACTCTTACACACACTTACCCACCCATACAGTCTATCACAGATGCACTCTTGAAACCATCCACCCAGTGAATCACCCACTCACACATCTATGCACAGAGTCGCACACACCCCTCCCACACAAACACTCAGGCACCCATACAGATACTCAGACAACCATTCAATAACTCATATAGACCCTCATGTAGCTATTCACAAACACATGCAGCCACTTACACAGCAACAGACAGACGGATACAGACATTCACCCAGTTTAGTCACTAACCCATGCATTCAGTAAGATACGTTAAATCACTCACTTATAGAGTCAGTCACGCACCTACTAAATCATCCATACAGACACTTATACACCCACTCATTCTTCAATACGTCTTTTCCTATATATATTAAAAATATTTAAACTTTACAGAAACACAGTCACTGCATGATGTCATCAGTGATGTCATTTGAGATGTCATCAGTGATGTCATCAGTGATGTCACTGACCATGTCATGAGTGATGTAATATGTGACGTCATCAGCAGTGCATTGCGGGGCGCGAGTTATAGTTAGCTGAACTAACTATAACGGGGGAATTTCACGGGTTTTGTACGAGTGAAATGTCCAACTAACTATAACTGTCCCTAAAACCTATGGTTTTTTCAGTGAATATATATATATATATATATATACATATATTATCTACTGGCGGTCGCCAGTAGATAGTTATAGTTAGGACCTATTCTCCATAGGAAATCCGCGACATTCTATTTGAAATAACTCTTGCGTCGGTTGACGAATCTTCGCGAAAGTTTCAAACTTTATGGCCCGCTCCGGTCCGCTCCTACCCTGAAAGTCTCAGGGTGATTCGTAAAGCGGGGGCCGAGAAAAAAGGGGGGTCCCAAAACGTGTTTTCCCCATTCATTTTCCCATAGGAAACTTTAGACACGGCTACAGCCCGAACTGCTGAACGGAATTACACCAAATTTGGCAAAGAGGTAGTTCTTGGTTCAGAAAGAACCCTTTTTGTTAAATGGTGTAAATCCGTTCAGTAGTTGCGGAGAAATTAAAAAAATAAGAGTCAAAAATCAATTTCCCATAGGAAACTTTATGCAAGGCTACAGCCCGAACTGCTGAACGGAATTACACCAAATTTGGCAAGAGGTAGTTCTTGGTTCAAAAAGAACCCTTTTGTTAAATGGTGTAAATCCGTTCAGTAGTTGCTGAGAAAATCAAAAGTAAAACCACATATATATCTGGGCGGAGCCTAACCACACATTTCATCGTGAGATCTGATTGGCTGTCAGCACTTCATCCTGGAATTGCTGGCAGCCATCTTGGGACCAATATAAATGATAGTACCCCATTGAAATGCATTGTAGTGAATCGAAGATTTTGAGGGTTACCAAAAGGAGAACTATAAAGGGTGATAACAGACTTTAGTTACATTAGAATTCATTTGTTGATGGTACCATACTAATTTCAGGAATTGTGGTGTGTTCTAAGGTGATTTTACCCTGTGAAAAACCTTCTGCTGGGATATCATGAATCATGTTTGAGAGAAAACTATTTTCACATGCTTGTCCCATACAGTTTTGGAAGGTGCTCCAGAAGCTAAAATGAGAGCATATTTTCTGTAAATTCTTATTATCTTTCTCAGTCATGTGAGAATGAAGTCTGACATTCTCAGTAAAACATGTACATCCAACAAGGGCAGAGACTGTCAGTTGATTCCTTTGTGTTCTAATGCAGCTTCCCAGAGTGTTCTAAAGAACAACTAGAGTGCTAACAGCCTTACTTATGACAAAAGTATGGCACACCTGAAGCCATCTTGATTGGAATAAACTGGTAACACTTAAAACATTTAATTTAAAAAGGAACAAAATGATGGGGTTCATCTTGTCATAGTAATTATGGTTAGTGCTCTGGAAAGAAAAATTAGGACATGTTTCAAGTGTGATCTCAAATATCTTCCTGTTATATTTCAACAGGAGCAGCCTGTCAGTTGATGTCTTTGTGTTCTACTGCAGCTTCCCAGAGTGTTCTAAAGAACAACTAGAGCGCCAACAGTCTTACTTATGACAAAAGTATGGCACACCTGAAGCCATCTTGATTAGAATAAACTGGTAACACTTAAAACATTTAATTTAAAAAGGAACAAAATGATGGGGTTCATTTTGTCATAGAAATTATGGTTAGTGCTGTAGAAAGAAAAATTAGGACATGTTTAAAGTGTGATCTCAAATATCTTCCTGTTATATTTCAACAGGAGCAGCCTGTCAGTTGATGCCTTTGTGTTCTACTGCAGCTTCCCAGAGTGTTCTAAAGAACAACTAGAGCGCTAACAGCCTTACTTATGACAAAAGTATGGCACACCTGAAGCCATCTTGATTGGAATAAACTGGTAACACTTAAAACATTTAATTTAAAAAGGAACAAAATGAGGGGTTCATTTTGCCATAGAAATTATGGTTAGTGCTGCAAAAAGAAAATGTAGTGCATGTTTTAAGTGAGATCTCAAATCCTCTTCTATTTCATTAGAAAATTCTGACATGCAGACTGAATCAATCACTTTCAATACCAGCAGTAGACTTCCAGTTAACTCCTTGGTGAGCAGTAGCTTTACTACAGTTATCTAATGAACAACTAGAGTAATAACATTCTGAATTTATGGCAAATGTGTGACACATCTGAATGCCTTCTTGATGGAATCAAAGTAAAAAACTGAAAGCATTTCCTACTGAGGAGACTGCAGTAAATGAGGAAATTAGGAAACTTCATAACAAAGAAGTCTTCCAAGATGGCCACCAGTGAAAAAGAGCCCAAATGTAGCACAGATATTACCCATTTGTAGCCCACATATAGCCCAATGACAAAAGTGTGCAAAACACTTTTTATTTTTAGTTTTTTTGCAGTTTTATGTAGTGCAGACTGGTCAGGTATTGGAGCGTTGCATCTTAAAACATGACCCCCTACACTACAAAAACACCACTGCACTACCCTAAACCCTAAAACACTACCCCAGCACGACCCCTATACTACACAAGCACCACTGCACTATCCTAAACCCTAAAACACTACCCCCAGCATGACCCCCTACACTACACAAACACCACTGCACTACCCTAAACCCTAAAACACTACCCCAACACCACTGCGCTAACCTAAATCCTAAAACACTACCCCCAGCACGACCCCCTACACTACCCAAACACCCCTGCACTACCCTAAAACATGACCCCCTACACTACACAAACACCACTGCACTACCCTAAACCCTAAAACACTACCCCCCGCACGACCCCCTACACTACACAAGCACTCACTGCACTACGCTAAACCCTAAAACACTACCCCAGCACGACCCCCTACACTACACAAACACTACTGCACTACCTTAAACCCTAAAACACTACCACCAGCACAACCCCCTACACTACCCAAACACCCCTGCAGTAACCTAAATCCTAAAACACTACCCCCAGCACGACCCCCTACACTACCCAAACACCACTGCACTACCCTAAAACATGACCCCCTACACTACACAAACACCACTGCACTACCCTAAACCCTAAAACACTACCCCAGCACGACCCCCTACACTACACAAGCACCACTGCACTACCCTAAACCCTAAAACACTACCCCCAGCATGACCCCCTACACTGCCCGAACACCACTGCACTGCCCTAAACCCTGAAACACCAGCCCCTGCACGACCCCCTACATTTCCCGAACACCACTGCACTGCCCTAAACCCTGAAACACATACCCTAGCACGACCCCCTACACTGCCCGAACACCACTGCACTGCCCTAAACCCTGAAACACCACCCCCTTCACGACCCCTACACTGCCCGAACACCACTGCACTGCCCTAAACCCTGAAACACCACCCCCAGCACGACCCCCTACACTGCCCGAACACCACTGCACTGCCCTAAACCCTGAAACACCACCCCCAGCACGACCGCCTACACTGCCTGAAAACCACTGCACTGCCCTAAACCTTGAAACACCAGCCCCAGCACGACCCCCTACACTGCCCGAACACCACTGCACTGCCCTAAACCCTGAAACACCAGCCCCAGCATGACCACCTACACTGCCCGAACACCACTGCACTGCCCTAAACCCTGAAACACCAGCCCCAGCATGACCCCCTACACTGCCCGAACACAACTGCACTGCCTTAAACCCTGAAACACCACCCCCTGCACCGCCCCCTACACTGCCTGAACACCACTGCACTGCCCTAAACCCTGAAACACCACCCCCAGCACGACCCCCTTTACTGCTCGAACACCACTGCACTGCCCCAAACCCTGAAACACCACCCCCAGCACGACCCCCTACACTGCCCAAACACCACTGCCCTAAACCCTGAAACACCACCCCCTGCACGACCCCCTAAACTGCCCGAACACCACTGCACTGCCCTAAACCCTGAAACACCACCCCCTACACTGCCCGAACACCACTGCACTGCCCTAAACCCTGAAACACCACCCCCAGCACGACCCACTACACTGCCCGAACACCACTGCACTGCCCTAAACCCTAAATCACCACCCCCAGCATTACCCCTTACACTGCCCAAACCCCACTGCACTGCCCTAAACCCTATAACACTACCCCCAGCACGACCCCCTACACTACCCGAACACCACTGCACTACCCTAAAATACTACCCCCAGCACAACCCCCTACACTACCCGAACACGACTACACTGCCCTAAACCCTCAAACACTCCCCACAGCATGACCCCCTACACTACCCGAACACCACTGCACTGCCCTAAACCCTAAAACACTCCCCCAGCACGACCCCCTACACTACCCGAACACCACTGCACTGCCCTAAACCCTAAAACACTCCCCCAGCATGACCCCCTACACTACCCAAACACCACTGCACTGCCCTAAACCCTAAAACACTACCCCCGCATGACCCCCTACACTACCCAAACACCAATGCACTACCCTAATCCTAAAACACTACCCCCGCATGACCCCCTACACTACCCTAAACCCTAAAACACTACCCCCGCACGACTCCCTACACTACCCAAAGACCACTGCACTACCCTAAACCCTAAAACACGACCTCCTACACTACACAAACACCACTGCACTACCCTAAACCCTAAAACACTACCCCCTACACTACACAAACACCACTGCACTACCCTAAACCCTAAAAACTATCCCAGCACGAACCACAACACTACCCAAACACCACTGCACTACCCTAAACCCTAAAAAACTACCCCCAGCAGTACCCCTACACTACCCAAACACCACTGCACTACCCTAAACCCTAAAACACTACCCCCAGCAGTACCCCCTACACTACCCAAACACCACTGCACTACCCTAAATCACTACCCCCAGCACCACCCCCTACACTACCCAAACACCACTGCACTACCCTAAACCCTAAAACACTACCCCAGCACGACCCCTACACTACCCAAACACCACTGCACTACCCTAAACCCTAAATCTACCCCCAGCATGACCCCCTACACTACACAAACACCACTGCACTACCCTAAACCCTAAAACACTACCCCCAGCACGACCCTCTTCACTACCTAAACACAACTGCACAATTTGTTACAGGCGTTGCAACGCAGGCCTGTGGTGCTTACTGGAAGTACCTAGTGGGCTAGTTGGGCCCCAGGGACCCTCAGGATTCAAGGTGACCTAATCCCCCAACTTAAAACGCACCACGGGGCGCGTTTGCACAGTGGTGAAGGGAGGGGCGGGGCCTCAGGTGACATGTGTGAAAACACGCCCTGTGGTGCGTTTTAAGTTGGGGAATTAATTCCCTTTGAATCCTGAGGGACCCTGAGGCCAACTAGCCCACCAGGTACCTTCAGTAAGCACAACAGAGTTGCATTGCAGAGAGGTGAAAAAAGGTGCGTGGCCTCGGAACGCCTCTCTGCAACTCAGCTCTGTGGTCCTAACTGTAGGTACCTTGGGGGCTAGTTGGGCCCCAGGGACCCTCAGAATTCAAGGGACTTAATCCCGCAACTTAAAATGCACCACGGGGTGCGTTTGCACACATGTCACCTCAGGCCCCCTCCCTTCACCACTGTGCAAGCGCGCCCTGTAGCGTTTTAAGAGGTAGTTTTAATCCCCTGCCCTATTATGTACTAGGGACTTGCAGAGGAGGTCATGCTAATCACAGGGGTACCCCAACGCATAGTGTTCCCTAGTGTATGTAGGTGTTTTCACTGTATTCTAAGTGTCTTTTAGCATAGCACTGGCTCTGGTTAGTCAGAGTCAGTTACCACCAGTACCCATCTGAAAAAGTTGTGGGCACAGGATGATTTTGCAACAAGGCCTCTTTCTGCTCCTCTGTTGGTTCTTTCTGCACATCTTTTGCTTCTTTCTGTGCGTTTCTTCTTCTTTCTTCACATGTCCTACCTCTGTAGGCATAGTTAGAAACTAGCATTTAAAAAAACCTTTGAAATTCACTTAAAAATCATAGGTTTCAGGCACGTTATAGTTAGAAATTAGCATTTAAAAAACCTTTGAAATTCACTGAAAAAACCATAGGTTTCAGACACGTTATAGTTAGAAATTAGCATTTAAAAAACCTTTGAAATTCACTGAAAAAACCATAGGTTTTAGGGACAGTTATAGTTAGTTGGACATTTCACTCGTACAAAACCATAGAAATTCCCCGTTATAGTTAGTTCAGCTAACTATAACTCGCGCCCGCAATGCACTGCTGATGATGTCACATATTACATCACTCATGACATGGTCAGTGACATCACTGATGACATCACTGATGACATCTCAAATGACATCACTGATGACATCATCCATGTGATAATTTCATGCATCTTCTCACACCCTAATATAACTTTTGATACACCCACTCTAAATTACAGACTGCCATTCTCAAAACCATAGACACTCCAACACCAAAAACTACATACCAACTCACTGATTCTTAGGTCTACACACACATCCACTCACTCACCCGTACAGTCACTCATACTTAGTCACTCAGTACAGGACTATCATATGCACTCATACACCTATATAAACACTCACACACCGCCACTCATCCATAGAGGTACTCACACACCTAGTCAGTCATGCAAATAATTAATCACACTGCCATTTACTCACCTATACAGTTATACACACACCAGCTCACTTACTCATACAAATACTAGCACATTCTTACGCTCTTATACAATCACTGATACAAGTACATACTCATCCATACAGCCACTCTCACAATCACACACTCTCACTTATAGCCATTTATATACTCCAACACACATATATACTGCCTTTCACATATGTAGTTACTCACACATGTACCACTGAGATATACATTCAATCACTAACACACCCATACACACACTCACCCACCCATACAGTCCATCACAGATGCACTCTTGAAACCATGCACCCAGTGAATCACCAACTCACACATCTATGCACAGAGTCACACACACCCCACCCACACAAACACTCAGGCACCCATACAGATACTCAGAGAACCAATCAATAACCCATGTAGACACTCATGTAGCTATTCAGAAAGCCATGCAGCCGCTTACAAACCAACAGACAGACGGATACAGACATTCACACAGTTTAGTCACTAACCCATGCATTCAGTAAGATACATTTAATCACTCACTTGTAGAGTCAGTCACTCACGTACTAAATCATCCATTCAGACACTTATACACCCACTCATTCTTCAATACGCCTTTCCCTATATATATTAAACATATTTAAACTTTACAGAAAAACACAGTCACTGGATGATGTCATCAGTGATGTCATCAGTGATGTCATTTGAGATGTCATCAGTGATGTCATCAGTGATGTCACTGACCATGTCATGAGTGATGTAATATGTGACGTCATCAGCAGTGCATTGCGGGGCGCGAGTTATAGTTAGCTGAACTAACTATAACGGGGAATTTCTATGGTTTTGTACGAGTGAAATGTCCAACTAACTATAACTGTCCCTAAAACCTATGGTTTTTTCAGTGAATATATATATATATATATACATATTATCTACTGGCGGTCGCCAGTAGATAGTTATAGTTAGGACCTATTTTCCATAGGAAATCCGCAACATTCTATTTGAAATAACGTTGGCGCCGGTTGACGAATCTTCGCGAAAGTTTCCAACTTGTTGGGGCGCTCCAGTCCGCTCCTATACTGAAAGTCGCGGGGTGATTCGTCAAGCGGGGGCCGAGAAAAAAGGGGGGTCCCAAAACGCGTTTTCCCCATTCATTTTTCCATAGGAACCTTTAGTCGCAGCTACAGCCCGAACTGCTGAACGGAATTACACCAAATTTGGCAAAGAGGTAGCCCTTGGTTCAGTGTCGTGCCTTTGCTTAAATGGTGTAAATCCGTTCAGTAGTTCCTGAGAAAATCAAAAGTAAAGTCACATATATATCTATGGCCGAGTAGGGTCCGCGTACCCTCCCGATCACGAGCTGCATGCTAATTGGCTGTGAAGTGGCTGTCAACACTCCAAATCAGGAAGTGTTGGCAGCCATTTTGTCCCTCGGTAGAACCGAGGGACAGAAACAAGTGCACAAAGCGCAAAAGGGGGCAGGGTAGAAACACCCTGACCCCCTTGGTCTGCTCAAGGGGTCCCACAAGGACCCCCTGGGCAGAAAAAGCATTTTTTTTTTAAACGGCGGGATGCGCTTAGGTGCGCGGATCCCGCCGATTAAAAAAAAAACACACAAGAAACAAGTGGGCAAACGCACAAAGGGGGCAGGGTAGAAACACCCTGACCCCTAGGTCTGCTCAGGGGTCCCACAAGGACCCCTGGGCAGAAAAAAGCATTTTTTAAAAACAAATCAGCGGGATGCGCTTAGGGTGCGCGGATCCCGCCGATAAGATTAAATCGAGCGCGGTCTCCCGCGCTTCGATGCTAATTTGCCCCGGGTGGCCCAAGTCCTGGGGGCATGCGGGGGTGGGTTTAGATTTTATGGGGGCCTCTAAGGCCCCCAAGCCCCGGAGACCACCACCCCCCGGGGCTTTAAATAAAAAATGGTGCAGGAGGGCTCTGAGCCCTCCCGCAGCCCCGGGGAACGCCACCCCCCGGGGCTTCTTTTTTAAATTTTTATGACCTGTGTGGGGGGCTCCAGTCCCCACACGCCCGGGGACCGCCACCTCCCGGGGCACTAACAAATTACAAATGGGGGTCCGTTTGTACCCCGAAGCCCCGAGGACCACCACCTCCCGGGGCTGTGCAATTCAGGGGAGGGCCGCGCGGCCCCCTCCTAGAGCCTGTGATGGCCCTGGGGACCACCACCCCCCAGGGCCAGCTCCTGCAGAGTCCCGAGGGACGCTGGGAGCTGGCGGGACCGTGGGGGGATTGGGGACCCCCCCACAGTCCCCAACGGAGAGGGCCAGCCTCGGGGGATGGGGTCCCCAGGGCAAGTAGTGGCCCGGGAGGGGGGCCACGTGGCCCCCCTCCCCCAAAAAAATAATTTAAAAAAATGAAGGCCTGCCCCGGGGGATGGGGTCCCTGGGGCAAAAGGAGGCCTGAGGAGGGGGGCCACGCAGCCCCCCTCCATGAAAATTAAAAAAAAAATAAGGTGGCAATGACCCAGGGGTTGGGGTCCCCGGGTCGAAATTGGCCACGGGAGGGGGGCGCACGCGGTCCCCTTCCCGTACCTTTTAAAAAAATAAAATAAAAGGGGTCAGGCCCTGGGGATGGGGTCCCCAGGTCCCAAAATATTTACAAAGAAGGGGGCCACACAGCCCCCTTTTAAAAAAAAATCCCCCAAACAAATCCGACATCGCGCCGGAGGCCGCCCCTCCTTCTCAGCACTCTGCAAACGCGCCCCTGGCGCGTTCGCAGAGGGGAGCAATTCCCCTTGAATACTGGGGTCCCTGGGGGCCAACTAGCCCACCAGGAACCTCCAGTATGCGCCAGGGTCTGCGTTGCAGAGAGGTGTTCTGAGGCCACGCCCCTTTCTACACCTCTCTGCAACGCAGCTCTGTGGCGCTTAATGGAGGTAGCTGGTGGGCTAGTTGCACCCCAGGGACCCTCAGGATTCAAGGGAGTTAATCCACCGACTTAAAACGCGCACGGGTGCGTTTGCACAGTGGTGAAGGGAGGGGAGGTGACATGTGTGCAAACAGGCCCGTGGCACGTTTTAAGATGGGGAATTAAATCCCTTCAATCCTGAGGGTCCCTGGGGGCCAACTAGCCCACCAGGTACCTCCAGTAAGCGCCACGGAGCTGCGTTGCAGAGTGTTGTAAAGGGCGTGGCCTCTGAACACCTCTCTGCAATGCAGCTCTCTGGCGCATACTGGAGGTATCTGGTGGGCTAGTTGGCCCCTAGGGACCCTCGGGATTGAGGAGGAATTAATTCTCCAACTTAAAACGCGCCACAGGGCGTGTTTGCAGACATGCCACCTCAGGCCCCACCCCCTTCCTTCACCATTGTGCATCTACATGGCCCCGCTCGCACGCATCGCCAGACAGCACGACCTCAACATTATCTCCTACGCCGACGACAATCAACTGATCCTCTCCCTCACCAAGGACCCCCTCGCCGCCAAAGCCAATCTCCATGAAGGAATGAAGGCCGTCGCCGATTGGATGAAGATCAGCCGACTAAAGCTGAACACGGACAAGACGGAGGTCCTCATCCTTGGCTCCAACCCCTCAGCCTGGGACGACTCCTGGTGGCCAACGACGCTGGGAGCAGCCCCGACACCCACCGACCACGCACGCAACCTGGGAGTCATCCTCGACTCAACGCTCTCCATGGCCAAGCAAGTCAACGCAGTCTCCTCCTCATGCTTCAACACCCTCCGCATGCTTCGTAAGATCTACAGGTGGATCCCGACAGACACAAGAAGAACAGTCACCCAGGCCCTCGTCAGTAGCAGACTTGACTATGGGAACGCCCTCTACGCAGGAGCCCCGGCCAAGCTCATCAAGCGACTGCAACGCATACAAAACGCCTCCGCACGCCTGATCCTCGACGTACCACGCCACAGCCACATCACCCCCACCTGAGGAACCTGCACTGGCTCCCCGTCGACAGGAGGATCACCTTCAAACTCCTCATCCACGCACACAAGGCACTCCACAAAACTGGCCCAGCCTACCTCAACAGACGACTCTTCTTCTACGTCCCCAACCGCCAGCTCCGCTCCGCCGACCTCTCCCTCGCCACCATCCCTCGCATTCGAAGAACAACCACCGGTGGCAGATCCTTCTCACACCTCGCCGCCAAGACCTGGAACACCCTTCCACTAAGCCTACGACAGACCCAAGACCTGCTGACCTTCAGGAGGCTACTCAAGACCTGGCTGTTCGACCAGTAGCAGCACCCCCCCCCTTCCCTCTCCCCAGCGCCTTGAGACCCTCGTGGGTAAGTAGTGCGCTCTACAAATTCTGTGATTGATTGATTGAAAATCAGCCGAACTACGAATTCCGATTTACTCACCTGTTATCAGGAGAGACCTCATTGCTGCGTCTTTCAGCCCAGTACTGATCCTGAAAAGTAATTTTAACCGTACTTACCAGTAACTTGAATTTCCTTCCATAGGATATCAGTGCCTGCTTTTTGCTGAAAAAGTTTCTAAGTGTCGACTTTTGTAACATACAAATATTCCTCTAAAATCAGCCGAACTACGAATTCCGATTTACTCACCTATTATCAGGAGAGACCTCAGTGCTGCATCTTTGAGCCCAGTACTGATCCTGAAAAGTAATTTTAACCGTACTTACCAGTAACTTGAATTTCCTTCCATAGGCTAACATTTACTGGTTTCACTTGGAAATTCTTCTAAGTGTGGAGTTTTGGAACTTTATAATATTCCTCTAAAATCAGCCGAACTACGAATTCCGATTTACTCACCTGTTATCAGGAGAGAACCCAGTGCTGCATCTTTTAGCCCAGCACTGACCCTGAAAAGTAATTCTAACCGTATTTACCAGTAACTTGTATTTCCTTCCATAGGAATCCATTGTCTGGTTTTCAGTAGAAAAGTTTCAAAGTGTCGATTTTCACAAACTATAAATATTCCTTAAAAATCGCCTGTATGACTTAAACGCATTCTTTCAACTGTTTACAGGAGATGCACCAGTGCTGGATCCAAGATCCACCACTGAGTAAGAAAAAGTAACGATAACACTACTTACCTGCTAAGTGAATTTCCTCCCATAGGATAACATAGGTGATTCTATGTGAAAAAGTTTCTAAGTGTCAACTTTTAAAATACAATAATATTCCTTAAAAATCACTACTGTAACCAAAACGCTTTTACTCAACTGTTTACAGGAGATGTCCCAGGACTGAATCTAGGATCCAGTCCTGTGGTTAGAAAAGTAATCCATAAAGTAACTAATTGCATTTAACTTGAAATTCACATTGAGCTCAATGTTGCATTGTGTTTGAAATTGTGTTGCCCATTGCAACAACTGTAACTACTGTACTTAAAAGTCTATTGCCTATTTGCAAAGTATTTAAACTAAAGTAATTCATTCTGAGAAAGTATATTTTGTAATGTAATGTATAATGTAATTACAATGTATTTTAAAAAATAAAATATCTAAAAATAAATAGTTTAAAAAAAGGTAGTAAATCAGTATCAAAAAATAAATATAACAATTAATACATTTAAAAATTGTCATTTACAAAACCTTTGAAATTCACTGAAAAAAACCATAGGTTTCAGACATGTTATAGTTAGGAATTAGCATTTAAAAAACCTTTGAAATTCACTGAAAAAACCATAGGTTTCAGGCACGTTATAGTTAGAAATTAGCATTTAAAACCTTACAAATTCACTGAAAAAACCATAGGTTTTAGGGACAGTTATAGTTAGTTGCACATTTCACTCGTACAAAACCCGTGAAATTCCCCGTTATAGTTAGTTCAGGTAACTATAACTCGCGCCCCGCAATGCACTTCTGATGACGTCACATATTACATCACTCATGTACGAGTGAAATGTGCAACTAACTATAACTGTCCCTAAAACCTATGGTTTTTTCAGTGAATTTGTAAGGTTTTTTAAATGCTAATTTCTAACTATAACGTGCCTGAAATCTATGGTTTTTTCAGTGAATATATATATATATATTATTCACCAAATGCCCAAGATATGCCTGGACGCACTCACTGCTGCTGAAAACCGAAGCTTTATTGAATATGCCAGCCAGCGAAGTCACACCTGTAATTAAAATCCTGTTGCCAACGCGTTTCGAGGTAGATAACCTCTTCTTCCTGGGCGGCTGCTTAGAAAAGTCATATGGATACCCAGCATGCCTTAAAGTATTGTCCCGCCCTCAGTGGGTGTTGCTAAGTGCACAGGGGCATGCTGGATCACGTTGTTCATCCCATAGTGGGTTCCAAGGACTTCTTTTACAGCAAGTATGTTCCCCTTCGTAGGGCTCAGGATAGACCGCTGGTCAATTGTGGCTCAACAGCTGTGCCGCACCGGTGTGGAATTGTTCCCACCGTGGCCTCTCCAATTCCGAGATGGTGCGATCCAGCGCGGCAGGGCTGCCGCGTTACCATTTTATATATAGATATTGATTTGGTGTGCTTAACAAATGTCCATATTACTTATGGTTATATTATTCTATGCTTAACATGTATATAGGTCACTGCATAGTTTTCATAAATGTTATTTAATTAGATGCGTATGGTTCCCTGTTTATCTATCACAATAAGTACATTTTATCATAACTATTTATCTACAATTGCTTCACTATTGAATTATTAAAAGAAAAGAAAAAGAAAATAAACACAAATAAATCAGCTTAAAGTACAGCAACAGTTGAAAGTCTGAGTTTATTAAATATAACTTAAATTTTGATAAATTACCTTCCTTTTACATATTTACCTTCCATGTACTTATTTATCTACATATTTATTACTTTAATTCCGCGTCTCCAATGCACTACCATGTATCTCACCCTATACCTCTCTCAGTATCTCCTCTACCTCCACTCTCTGACTCATCTCAAACCTCATTCTACTACTATGATCACCAAAATAACCCTTTCTAGACTCTTCCCTCCTCCATGCGTCCTTGCATCATCTCAGACCTCTTTTTACTATTCAGATCTCCCAAACAAGCCTTTCTAAACCCTTCCCTCATGTATCCCTCCTAGACTCATCCAATACCTCATTTTTTCTCACTTATCCACTGCTAGAGACAATTCCCCATCTCTCCTTTACTCATCCCAAACCTCCTCCTACTGCAATGATCTCCAAATTAACACTTTCTAGATCCTTCCCTCTTGTATCCCTCCACTATCCTTTTCAATCCAACTAACAGACTCACATGTCCACCGCTCAAATTAATTCATATTTTGCTATACTAATTCACCACCAAACCTTTTTGGTTTTGGGAGTAGCGTGCTACTCGCCGAAAACTACTTTGACGCCTCGTATGGGGTAGTAAGCGCTATATAAATGCAATTACAATTACAATTTGTTTTTGTTTTGCTTCCGTGTGATGTCCTAAGTATGATGGGAATACCCAGACATGGATACCGTGCTCACTGTGCAATCGAACTCAAGCTACAGCCTACTAATGAGGCTCACCTAGGTAGAAACTGGCCTGGGTTTGCTTCTGTTCCTATTCAGAGGGGACATAGTTTGAGCGTTCAGACTGGACTGTTCCTATTAGAGCAGAACCAAGGCTGATTTGCATATGGTTCCTGTCAGAGGTGGCATGGTGGGCAAAAAAAGATGGACTGGGATGCAGCCCGAGTGATTACTCGTTGCTGAGATTAATTTAAGTATCCCACCCATCACTTTTTTGTTTTCTTCATTTAGTTTAAATTAGCACCCCATTTTAGTTTTAACTGTATATTCAATTCTGCAGAAGACAAATATCATGTAGCTATGAACCCTCCAGTTGTGTTCTGTGACAGTGAGTCCTGAGGAATTACCAAAGGAATAGTGACAAGGGACTGCACTGCTTGCATTACACTGGTGATTCATCTGTACCAGGTGCCAGGGCAATATTGCACAAATATTTGCACTGATTGAACTGTGCAAAATGTAAATGTTGTTTTGCAGTAATCACAGGGCGTTTTGTTTCATGCTGGTTAGACAATGAAAATAATGACACCAAATTGCCCAGTTACTAGAACAAAACCATTTAGAAACTGCAGTTTGATTCTTTGTATGAACTTAAGAGCTTCAGTTTGTTAATAGTTGATACGTAAAAGCATTGAGGGGTTTGCTAAATTGGCATAATTTACTTTTGCATAATTTCATGACATTTTAGCAAAATTACACACAATTACGCAAAATGCAAATCCATCACTAAGCAATATATTTTTGCTCAAAATGTTTCCTTAAACCAATTTTTGATGGGAGGGTGCATTCTGCCCTAAAACATAGTGAAAGGAGACAAAAGCATCATTAATAACATCTTCTCTTGTTCTTTTGTTCCTGTGCATTTGCAGTAACTTTTTCAGCAAATGGCACGTTCTTGGGAATTTTTTACAATGAATGGTATATAATAAAATTGACATACTTGCATCATTTTGTTTTTCCTGCTTAACAACTGTAATGCAAAATTCCCAAAATTACACTAATTACGCCTTTGTAATTTACATTTTGCCTAGGCGTTAAAATAAACTGTCTAAGTAATAGCAGATAGAGATGAATTTAGTGCCTGTTCAAATAATTCAGCCTCACTGGACAAAGTGCCATTTTGCTACTTATCAGGGTAATTTTTCTTTCCTGCAGGTGGTACTATAGGGAATCAACGAGCATTGTTCTGAATGGTTCACAAAGAAAGCCTCTATTATTTATTTCAGTTTCTGAATCTCATAACCCACTGCTATGACATAGCAACAGATGATAACAAAACTGGTTACCCACTGTTGCAATGTCATAAAGGCCTCCTTTAGAGTCTGTCAATGCAGCTCTGCTTGCCTGCTTGAATGGAGAGCAGAACGCACAGGTGAAGGAGGGGAAGGCAAGGTAGGGAAGGTGGTGGGGGTTGGTCAATGTTAGCAGCTAAGTTTTTTTTTTAACCTTTGGGGCATGGATACATAAGACAGGCCATGTTATATATGGCTCTCCCATTACTCCTCTGCCACTGCATAGCAGTTGAAATCAGGGGCAAATAGTTTTTGGGGCCACACATAACATAAACTTATACATGGATAAAAAATGAATTATGGTGATGCTTTTCACCTCAGGGTTCTGAGTAATATCAGAAACAACTCGAGCTTCACTTTAGTGAAATTCGTTGATGTATTGTAAAGAAATAACAGTGTTCTAAAGAAATGTGACAATACAAATCAAGATTGCTATATGATTGTTTTTTTAAATAAGTGAATAATGAAATGAAATAAAAAAATAATAAAAAGAGTTTTTTTCAAAACCTATATTTTTGTGTGGAGAAATCATGAGTTAATAACCCACTGCTATGCTATATATTAGCAAGTATTAAAGTATTGTAGGTCACGTGGGAGGTTGTTCTTTGCAAATTGGTTTATTTCCCCCTTACTCCCTGACCGTATGAACTCAACTCTCCAGGGGGGCGCTTTTCTCAGATAGTATTATCAGTGGTTTTTTAATCACAAGCTTTAGGTTGACTCACATGTTTAGTGAGGTTGAGAATGCTTCACTTTGGCATATTTTTGGACTAATCACATTCTTTGAGAAATCTTTCCTTTTCAGTCTAGCAAATCTATCTCTTGTCACCTATGTACTTTATCGCTTGTTTCATCTTCTGACACTACACAACAGAAGAGGTGGGTAGTATCTCAAAATAAAAACAGGTTTGCGATTCAAATGGATGGTCACTATAGCCATCGTCATCTGAAGACATGTCTAATTTGACGAGTTAGGCTCTCAGTCTTTTTGAGTCATTTCATATATTGTTTGACACATCTAACGTACGAATAGACATATTACCCCAAATATGGAAGCCCTCAAGACATTTGGGTTTACAGATGAAGATTTTACAGCATTAATAGGCGAAACAACTAGCACCAACAAAAGGGTGACACTATCGAATGCAGGAAATAATGAATGGACAAAATTATTGAATTTAAGGAAAAAAGCTATACGAATGGAATCACATGCCACCTTCATGCTCGAGTATCTCTGGGCTGGTGTCATTCCAGTAGGACTAAGGGTTCGGAATGCACCTGCGTTGTTTGTAGAAATTCGCAAATTTCTAGAGAAGTGGTCCCATATTGGGAATAGATGTTCAAGAGATTGGATGATGTTGATAGTTGAGACAGTGAAAGAAATACTGTCAGTTTTGAATCAAGAAATTTCGGAACTAGAAGATAAATTGAAGAACATGACATCTTTGGAAGACGCCAAACAGAGACTAGAGAGCCTTAGTGGCGAGCTACATGATTTTGAGGAATATCTAATTTAAAAAAAGAGAGACAAATTAAAAAAAGATATTTGTTGGTATACGCAAGAAAAAACGTATCCATATTTGAGAACGGATTACTATCAGGAATGGCAACATGAACCTGAGGTTCAATCATACAGACAGAACCAGAAGAAAAAGGTTTTAACCTTTTCCGATACAAATTCCTCAGATTCGGAAGGAGAGGCTTTCAATACATTTGAGGGGTTTAACTCTGACTACCGACCTCAAAGAGGCAGGGGAGGAGATCACTATCAGTACTATCAAGCACCACCGCCTTTTTTAGCGAGAGGTCGGAACAAGGGCCCAGTCAGATTTCAAAGGCAGGACAGGGGAGGTTACCAACAGAGGGACCCTCCACCTCCTCAAATGTATATGAGGACCCGAAATCAACAATATTGGAGGTCGTAAATAGCACTGCCAACTCAGGAACCATTCCCATTTTTTATCTGTCTAAATATTGCCTCAATCAGAATGAAATATCGGTGCTCAGCAAAGGCTTACCGTTTGTACCCAGTACCGTGTGCAACACATTTCAATTGAATCATGACATGTATGCTTTTTTCTGAAAAAGGTGTCTAAAAATTTTTTTTTAGAACAGGAGATGAGTGAAGAGGAAACAAATCTTTCAGGGTGCAAGCCAAAGTCCATCTTCACTCCCACATTGGAGATGGTGGGGCCAGAGATGGCGATCTTCGAAAAAGCAGTGCTTAAGGAGATACAAAAAATAAGTAGGCACATATAGAGAAGCAACCCTAATCTGACGCAGTTAGAGAGAAAGGCAATTACCAGACTCCAAAACACCCCGACCATTACCATCAAACCTTGCGATAAAGCTGGGGGGATAGTGGTTATGGACACCTCTGAATATGAAAGTAAAATCACACAGATGCTATCAGTAACAGCGCATTATAGACCAGTGAAGGCGTCATCTATGAACAGATTGAATGAACAAATCACCAGTATCACCAGAGAAGCATTAGAGAACGGTATTATCTGTACAAAGGAATATCAGTTCTTGAATAAATCCAATCCGGTAACGCCAGCAGTGTATGGCATACCTAAGACGCATAAAAGTGTTGAAAATCCTCCCCTGCGTCCAATAGTATCTTCAATTAATTCAAGTACTGAACCGTTGTCCAAATATATTGACTCATTTCTCTGTCCATTAATGGCGAATTATAAGTCATACATAAGAGACACGGGTGATATCATTAGGAAAATAGAGCATCTTCCATTTGAATCCAAGCATGAGATTTTGGTCACATTAGACATAGAGGCGCTGTACACAAATATACCTCAACAACAGGCAATTGAAGCAGTGGCAGCCCTCTTAGGGAGAACTATAGGTGACAGACCGGACCAATTCATCTTGGAGTGCCTAGAAATAGTTTTAAAAAACAACTATTTTGACTTCCAAGGAAATACTTACCATCAAATTAAAGGGACCAGCATGGGCGCTTCATGCGCCCCTAGTGTAGCGAATATATACATGGGCGAGTACGAGCTTAAACACATTTTTAATGAAGTGGTCCCTTATTATGAAAATGTCAAAAGATGGCATTGATTCATAGATGATATTTTCTTCATTTGGGAAGGAGACAAACAGACACTGTTGTCATTTATCGCGTGGCTGAACGCAAGTGACAGTAATCTAAGATTCACAGCACACCATAGTAGGGAAGCTGTAGAATTCTTGGACATAGTGATTTTCGGTCACACAGGACAGATTCAAGTCAGTTTCTTCCGTAAACCCACTGCGAAGAACACCATTCTCAAACATGATAGCTATCACCCAAATACTCAAAAAGACTCCATTCCCTTTGGTGAGTTTTTGAGGATAAGACGAAATTGTACCGATATCAAAGATTACGTCAAACATGGTGATGAGCTCAAAGAGAGACTCCTTCAGAGACGGTATCCCAGACGCCTTATTAGGACAGCATTCAAGAGGGCACGATATTATGATCGCCATGCCCTATTGACAGGCACCACACGACCGAAACAAGATAATTTGGTCTGTGTCATAAATCACTCGACCCTGAACCATAAAGTCAGGAGAATATTGGACAAAAATTGGCACATTTTAAACACACACGAGGACAGAAACACTCTTCAAAAACCCATCGTGGCATACCGGAGGAATGCCAATCTAAAGGACAAATTGGTCCATACGAGGGGTAGAATAACTAAGACTCAGACTCAAAAACCATCACAGGTCTACCTGCGGTAACTGGTAACCACAGATGTGGTACCTGTGTGGCATGTGATTCGGCATTGGTCACCAATCAGTGGCAGTACAAAGGCAAGGGTGGAATACTCAAGGATTTCACCAACTGTAAGAGTAAAAATATAATATACCTTATCCTCTGTCCTTGGCACTTAGGATATGTAGGTGAAACAGGCAGAGAGTTCAGAGTACGTTACTCTGAACACAAATCGGCGATAAGAACTAAGAAACAACATCACCTATGGTCCAACACTGTATTGAACATAACCACAAAGAGAGTGATTTGAGATGGCTTATACTTGAGAAAGTGAGGACTTACCCTGGACAAGATATCATAGAGATACGGAAACGCAGAGAAACTTTTGGGATTTTTAAGCTTGACTCTGTCAAAGAAGGACTCAACGAGGAAATTATTTGGCAGATCACATGATCTGTCAGTATTAACCCCGCAATTATACTCATAACTGGAGCTATGTGAACCCCTCTCTGTTCCGTGTCGGAAAACAATCCAAATTGACTATGCACTTATAGGTGCAATAAAAATTTTGCACATCATTGCCAGCGAAATATGGGAGAGTTTTTGTGGTTTATCTGCAATATATAACTAATAATAAAAAGTGTGCAGACTGAAATATAAATAAAAAATGAGGCTAAACGTATCCCTATAACATAGAAAAATTAGCTAAAAATCAGCATAAGATGGCCGATACAACAGAGAATTGTATTAAACCTGATAGTAGCATACAGGGTAATATGGCGCCCAGTTACGTAAGGAAGAAGTTTTGTGTGTATAGACCAACACGCGCAAAGCGTTGGTTTAGCCACACCCACTAACATATGCGGAAGCTCTCGACCTAGGTCTAGGAATGATGACGTTTACAGACTGAGTCTGTTGTTAAGGCTAATTAGCGAGTTAGGAAATCTCGCGGTCTTTGTATTCAAATGCGCAAAAAACACTTGATATTTAAGAGGAAAAGAGAGATCTGGAAAAGGACCGTAGGGAGCAACGGAAAACGCTATGCCATACAATCCGTAATAGAGGTAAGTGTAACGAGGGGTTTGTCCGTACCAGGGGGAGGTATCGCTGCAGTAAATAGCATGTAGGGTAGATAGGCAGAAGTCTGCAAGACCGTGGGTGTTTGGTATATTGGTTGAGACAACCGTGGGCACTGCATAATAATGGCCACGAGCGGTGAGAACAAATGAGGTGCAGTTTTAACATAGCAAAAGACTTTCTATATATTTAAAAGTGGAAAAACAAGGCAGACATCAAACGGCAACCCATAGGGTCTTAGAGGTTGTAACCCTCGGGGGAACACCATTAGAATGCTGAGTGTGTTATGACCGTGTAATGGGTGAATGGAGGGAATCGTTTCCTGTAATAAAATGGCTACCAATATGAGGGCTTCGGAGTGTGGGAGTAAAGTTCATGTTGTTTCCTTCAGCATGATTGACATAAATGCGAGGGCCAAAGAGCGAGATAAATAGAATTAACCATCCTATAACCATGTAAAGATAATTGATGAAGGGCATTTTGACGAGCTAATGTCCGAGTATGTTCGCTTCTCTCGTTTTCCAGTATCATGATGACATGAAAAGATACTGACAGAGTGATCAGAGGTCCAGGACATCATAATACCTTATTTAAAAAAAAGGAAAAAAAGAATCATTATATTAGAAAGTAAGTTGGCAAATATTAGTATATATAGCCCGCTTTTGCAGGAACTACTTTAATATATAGAGATGAATAGCTCTCTCCATACGTGTCCTTACTATTATAGAAAAGAAGAACTCGAGGTTCACGGATTCAGTTTGTCTCTATGTGGAAGTAATCAGAACACACTGAGTGGAATATCGAAATCAGAAGTGTATACACACTGTAAAAACGTTTTCCCTAAAGATTAAAAACTAGGTAAATATAACAACAGACAGTTCCTATAACAGCAGTCACAAATGGCCATACAGTTTAGTAATTAATGTTCCCTTCTTGTTGCTTTTTTTCTTCATCTTTGACAACATTAGTCAATGACTGCAGATACCCTAAGTAACCTCTACAGGCTTATGGGCTGTTATTTCTCCGGCTGGAGTATAACCAAAATATAGCAGAAACAACAGGTATTTGCATGTAAAGCATTATGCACTAGAAAAAGGGAAAAAGGGTGTTTTCTTCACTGACACTTTTTTTCTTCTCTTCTGAAAACTGTTTGCACAATTTTCAAACTGAGCACAATTGGCTCTTTGATTCTCCCTGTTTGGTAAGTAGCAGACATGAAGAGAATCGAATATTTTCGATCTACTAAACTCTTACCTTGTTTCCCAAAGCACATTACAGGTGAATGGGTTTGCTTTAAATGCCTAAATATCACTGGTGAAGGGTTGCTTCTTTTAAATGCCAAAAGATATCAAGCTTTCTCATTGCTTAAAATAATCTAGTAGGGGTAAAATAGGAAAACTCCTGGGTTAGACTCATGATGTGATTCTGTTTTTCTTTCATTTCAATTGTTTTTAGAATTCCCACGTTTCACCCTCGAAAGAAAACACATTATAATAAAAAAAAGTATAGGTCCTGATGAAGATGGAAGCAATTTTTCGAGTCCATTGAAACGTACGTCGACCTGAGAGTTTGATGCCCCGGTTACCAGCATAGCATTGGAGGATTGATGTTTCCGTCCCAATTTGTTTTCATCTGTGTGTGCTGTGCAGTACTGGGGAGTGTGAATGTGTGTAGTGTGTGTCAGTGATATGAGTGGTAATTATGTGAATGAGGTGTTAGTGTGGGGTAGATAAGTCTGTTTAGCAATATTTATGTCAGTCTCTTGAAGAAAAAGACTCACTATTTATTAATAATGAACTTGGCTGTGCACAGATTATGAGTTTATTGCACAGGTTGTGATTTTGATATGAAAATGTATTAGTGAAATTCGTTGATGTATTGTAAAGAAATAACAGTGTTCTAAAGAAATGTGACAATACAAATCAAGATTGCTATATGATTGTTTTTTTAAATAAGTGAATAATGAAATGAAATGAAAAAATAATAAAAAGAGTTTTTTTACAAAACCTATATTTTTGTGTGGAGAGATCATGAGTTAATAACCCACTGCTATGCTATATATTAGCAAGTATTAAAGTATTGTAGGTCACGTGGGAGGTTGTTCTTTACAAAAAGGGACACCTTCCTACACATAAACAATCCAATGCAGCACACATGGAAAAAGGAAAAATGAGGAGAAATAAAGCATTTCTCCTCGTTTTGCCAAGTTAAGTCCAGGTTTTTCCTGGTCTTAATTTTGGCACTGCCTCCTATTTACGCTACACTTGTAAATATGGGGCAGCATCAAAATCAATGGGTGTTGCAGTGGAACACCCACCACAACACCCACTGCCCACCCCTTTCACGCTAAGCATAGCATGAAAGGGAGCCTAATTTACAAGGCAGCGTTAAGCCACATTAAATGGCTTAATGCTGCCTTGTAAATAAGGCAAAGCCCCTATTGCCACAGGAACATCGGAAAAAGTTACGTTCCTGTGGCGATAGGGGCTTGTACATATATCCCTGAGAGTCTTTTAAACCATTAGAGGGATCACTTTTACTTTACTTGACTTCAACCACAATTATTGTAATAAATGTCAAATAAATTCATTCTTAACAGCTGAGTTTTCGCCTTAACTGGACCTATACTCTGAGACTTATGCAACACTAGTAAACAATCATCAGGAATCTGTCTGGGAATTACCTATACCTTACAAAAAGTGTGACTTTTTTATCCTGACCTCTTTTCCCACCAAAATCAAATATCACATGCTAAAGAAGACATTGGAAGATTGCTGGATTGACTAATAAGCCATAGCATATGGAACTCGAGGAAGATGTACTTTCTCTGCTATGGGATACACACGAAAATCAAAACAAGAAATTTTGAACTACTCTTACAGCAAACTCAGCCCGCCAGACTAGCCATATCCCCACCATTGTAAACACTGGTGCTTCAAGGAGTGAAGGATAAATGAGTCACACTCCTCAATTCCCAAAATATGGTGCATTCTAGATAAAACACCTACAAATCTCCCAATGTTCACGCCTACCTCAACATTTCAATGAAAAAATATTCCTCACCTATCTACCCTCCTCTTCCTCAGGTTCATGCTATCTTTCACATATTTTCCTTTGCCATTCTCCCCATTTACAAACACTTCCTCTACTGCAACAATAAACTCACTCTTTCTCTTCATCGTCCCTATTCTTCCCTCTCATACTATCCAACTTCCTTCACACAACATTCTACCTACCTTCATCTTCTTTTTTCTCCTCTCCTTCTTGGCAGTCCTTTCCTTCTGATATTTCCTCCACTATCTTTTATGAGTTAACCACCTCTACCACAACCCGACTTACTGTCACCCTGTAACCACTTCATATGCCTCCTGTATTGTTTTCAAGTTTGCCTATAAAGCCCTGTTTCCTCCTACAATACCCACACTTCTCTCCCATATTTGCACTATCATCCTACTTCACACCCACAAATCCACTCATACATCATTTAACTCACTCTCCTCTATCCACACCTACTCTAATTTCTACTCTCCCTCACCTTTTTCCTCTTCACTGCTATGAACCATCCATAACTCTTGCTCACCTACCCTCTCATAAATCTCCCAGATGCCATTTTTCCCCATCTTTGACTAATCCAGTGACTCAGTACTTAACATGCTATAGTAAACCAATGAAACAATCACTCCTTTTGCTCATTCTCTCAACACCTACCCTACCCTCAGTGAATAAGAACTTCATGAACCTTCATGACATGATAGTGAATTCCACCCTGATCTCCTCTTCGTCAGAGAAACTTGCTTAAGTGATGATGCGACTTCAGCTCTACTTAAGGCCATACCTCCCAGCTACCAAATTCTGACCACAAATGGTGACTAGAAAAATGCCCTTTTTTAGAGCTGGATGGATACAAGATATGCCCCATAAAGCGATGGATGTCCATCTGCCATAATATATGATGTCAATGGAAATCTAAAGATGCTGGATGGGACATTCACCACTTTTGGCCGATTCCCGGCACCTCCAAATCCTATATAAAATCCAAAGGCTTCAAAATATCAGTACTGAAATGATTCAACATTTCAATACCTCACCATGTGAATTAATACTCATCAAATGGTCTTCACACCCTCATTTAGGCTGATATACAGACATCCAACTTTCACGCTATCTTTGATGATGCCTTCCTCGATTCAATGACTGTAATTACATTGAAACGGCACAACTCTACATACTGGAAGATTTCAATAACTGGTTCGATAATTCTGAACTATACTAAACCACTCACCTAAGTTCTAATCTGTAAACCTTTACCTAGATCTACTTATCCACAGACCCACTTAAACATCTGGGCACACACTTGATGCGATGTCCACTCTTATTATCCTTCTTTCCATGGCACAAAATCATGCTGCCAGCTTGACTGCTTAGCATATCATCTCCTTCAACCCGACCCTTCCCTCTGCACTGACTACTGTAATCCCTACAAAGGCCAAGATTCATTAATCTCGACCTACCTACTCTTCAGTCTCACCTTGCCACTTCCTAATTAAAAAATAATCTATCTAACAGTCCATCCGCTCCATCTTTGGCTGGCATATGTCCTTGATAACCTAATGCGATGTACATTTTTCTTAATTACCCAACCTTGTTGAATAACTACATTGTTGATGCTGATAAAGCAGCAATACTTGTTTCAGTGCCTGAACACCATTATTTGTATTCCAAAATATTGGTTCTAATAGTGGTACATTTTATTTCTGAATTATGATGTTGCTTTAATATTAAGCTATAGATCACATTAATTTTAGCATGTCTGCTAAGTTTTGTATAAATTAAATGTACTAAAGCCATTTTATTTAGTATTGTTCAATTGCACACTTTCTGCACTGTGAAGTAAGTGTAGCCTTATTCTGAGGATTGGCACCAAGAAGCTTGAATTTTAAAACTGTATTGGAGTCAGCGCTTGTGTTAGACTTGGCATCCTTGGTGTGGTTTCCCTATAGGTTTTTGCCATCAGACATCCTGTTATTGTTGGCCTTGGGACTCTGCACACTTGCTAACCAGTGCTAAAGTGCTTGTGCTCTTTTCCTAAAACATGGCAACTTTGAGTTATACTCAATTGTCATATTTAGTTTACTTATAGCTCCATAGTAAAGCGGACTACATGTCCCCTTGGGCCCATATATGTCCAGGCTACTAGAGGGTCTGCAGCACTGTTTGTGCCACCCACAAATCCACAATTAAATTTTATAATTTATGTTTTGGAAGTCAACTGAGGTCCACATTAAATAGAGAAATACATTCTTAAAGCAATCAGCATTCTAGAATAATAAAAACACTCCTAGAGAAAGCACATTCACAGAGAACTACATAAGAAAAATATACTATTCCGTCCATTCAATACTAAGTCGCAAAAAATACATATGCATGTCCATCAAAGTACAGCAATACACTCCATTATAGAGTTCCAAATCCTAAGATGTGCAAATACACAAAACAGTGCAAAATGCAGACCACTGTATAATAAAGTGCTGAAGGCCTAAAAAGTGTAAATACGCAAAACAGTCTAATAGAAGCAAATAAAGTCCAATTGGAACATGTAACTACAAAGAAGGAATATACAGTTCAGTCCACTCAATTAGCAAAGTGCAATAATACTATTATATACAACAAACAACCAACATAGGTCACAGCATATGGAGTGCAAATAAAGCATATATCTGCATCATCAAATTTGCGATTCGTGCAAATCAAAAAGTGCGAAGTTCCATTACACATATACATGCAAAAATAAAACACGTTTAAAAAATGGTACCACCCACTTTAGTAGCCCTTTAAACATGTCTCAGGCCTGCCATTGCAGAGCCTCTGTGTGTGGTTTAACTGACCATGTCGACCTGGTAAAATAAACCTCTTGCCAGGCCCAGACCTTCCTTTTTTAATATATAGAAGTCAACTCTAAAATAGGCCTGGATAGCCCAGAGGGCAGGGTGCAATGCAGTTAAAAAGCAGGATATGTGCTTTTGAATTATATATGTCCTGGCAGTGAAAAACTCTTAAATTGGCCTGTATCTCCCATAGGATAACATTGGGATACCTTAATACATTTTACAAGTATAATTTTCAAATGGGAAGATATAATCGGTTCACGTTTGGTGTCTCGAATCAAAATTTAAAATCCAAACTTATGGGGAAGTCTGATCTTAAATTACAATTCTGAAAATGCCACTTTTAGAAACTTGGCTTTTTCTTGCCTCAGCCATTTGGTACCTGCAGCCTATCTCTGGTCACATGACTGGGTCTAGTTGGCAGTTGGGCTTTGTGTATTCCTCCTAGACAGGCACACACAGTGGGAGCTTAGGTGTGACTGAGTCGGCCATCACTGGCAGGATGGAAGGTAGGAGCTGTGCCCAGCCTCACTTACACCTGAATAGGCTGTGCCCTGTCTCCACGCAAAGGGCTGCATACCCCCTGTAGTTAGTCTGGAGTCAGGGCAGGTACGGCAGGGCATCTGTGCACTTCAAAGACATTCTCTTAGAAGCTTCTCCTTGCTTCAAAGGCACAACTATGTATAAAAAAAGGACCTCAGGCATCACCATGTATGTATACTTTTGGACCTGTGAATTTTCTGCTAGGAAGGAGGACTACTGTGCTGCTGAAGGACTGCCACTCTGCTGGACTCTTGCTTTGCTTGGCTGACCTGCTGCCCTTTTGCCTGGGTGTGACAAACTTGACCTGCATCAGTGAACCAAGATACAACATCACTTGAACCCAGAACCCTGAGTGACTCCAAGGGCTAGTTAGCTGGCATCCTGATCGACCTTCTGTCCGTCTGCCCTGCCAAGTGGTGCTGCCCCAGTCCTGGACCCTTGGAAGTGGGCCTAAGGTGCTTGCCAATGGAAATGATGCATCTTCTCTGCTGAGCGGTGCTTTCCCGAGCAGAACCGCTGTGTAGATTGTGCCCGTCACAAAGACCCGCATCAGCCAACGCAGCGAGATGGCCGCTGCCTGAACCAGCTCCGTCTCCAGTGATTCTTCCCTTAACTATCCGGCACAGAAATCCGTAACTGGCAGGCAGTTCCCGTAACCGGAGGACGTGCTGCCCCCGAGGAACTAACAACGAGGCTGATCGGCCGCCGGAGCCCGGAGATACGACGCCCGTCATTTACGGCCTACAGCTGAGACTGGAGCCGGGGCCTGACGTGATCGTGTGAGCCGGAAGCGGCTCGTCCGGCGGGGGCGCCATTGCTCGGACGCGGAAAAAAGGAAAGTGAAGCGCCCGCTCCGATGCTGACCTGGGGCCTGTAGATGCAAGGGCCGAGCTGCGGTGACGCCTGAGGCGGAGTGTACCGCTAAACTCCCTACCACACCAAAACGAGGAGGCCCTGGCCGAGAGACGGTGAGCGGTGCGCCGACGGCGGCACAGGTGGGGCGGCGTATGAGCTGTGGTGACTCGGGCAGCCGCGAGCAGCAGAATCCGTCGTCATTTCTGGCCCACGGCTGAAATTGGAGCCGGGGCCTGGCGTGATCGTGCGAGCCAGGAGCGGATCGCCCTACAGGGGCGCCATAGATCGGCGCAAGTGGAGTGGACTGTAGTGACCTGGGCAGCCGCGCTTAAAAATCACTTGCTGGACCACGGTGCCTGCAGCTTTCCCCCCCCCACCCCAGAAACCCAATCTGAACGCCAGGAGACAGAATCTGAGTGAGTGCCTACTTCACAACGGGCCTGCTGTCTGGGGACGGGGGAGAGTGCACCCAGCGGATTGCTACACGGAGTGTCCCGCCGTGGGTGGCAGTGAGCGATCCGCCCTGTGAGACGCACACGGAAACATCTGGGGACAGCAATATCTGCTAGCAACGGTGTAGTGGCCTGCCAGGGGAGCCGGGAAGGCAGACGCACAGACCCCTGATGTACACCTGTTGTTTCATAGCCTAAGCGCCCTTGTGATTGTCAGCTACGGAACCCCCCTGGCTGCTTGGGGTTTGACGGAGCCTGCGACTGGCCCGAACGGCTTACCTGGCAGGGGAAAAAGATCACCGGCTGTGATCGCCGTTGTGAGGCCTAGCACCTATAGTAGTAGCCAAGCAGCAATATCACCGTCCAGGCCAGGATGTCGTCCACAAGAGGACCAAAACAAGGGCAGACCAACAAACTTGACCGCTACACATGTCCCAGAGACCTGCCCCATGAATCGGCTGTTAAAGACAAGCGTTCTGCAGATGCGGGAGAAGAACGATCAGATCCCACTTTAAAGGACGTTATGGAGGCGATACATGGAGTCAAAACCTCACTAGAACACAAAATAGACTCCATATCTATTGATGTAACCCTCATTCGCGCCGACCTCACGAAGCTCAACGAAAAGGTCAAACAACTGGAACTTACAACGACAAGTCTAGTAGACGACACGACGCAACTGCAGAGGGAGGTCCAAGAACTGCAAACCTTCCGGAAACTCACAGAAACCAAGCTGGACGACTACGAAGGCCGCCTCAGGAGAAATAATGTCCGTATTCTCGGAGTGCCAGAAAAATCAGAAGGGCAATCGCCGGACCTCTTCGTGGAAGACTTAATCCTTAAGAAACTACAACCTAAAGGACTGAGTAAATTCTTCGTAATAGAAAGGGCACATAGAGTACCCAGTGGTCGTCCAAAGCCCGGGGCCCCCCCTCGACCCCTGCTGGCGAGAGTCCTTAACTTTCGAGACAGAGACGCTATTCTGCAAACGGCCAGGGTAGCCCCCCCGCTGCGATATGAAAATGCAGAGATAACCTTTTTTCCCGATTTCACTCAGCTGGTGCAGCGCCAGAGAAGATCGTTCATACCAATCAAAAAGAAACTGAGAGACAAAGGCCTGAAATATGCCATGCTGTTCCCCGCTCGGTTGAGGGTGGAGGCGGAGGGGCGGGCATGGTTTTTTGATCACCCGGAAGCAGCGGCCGAATGGCTCGAAAACAGACCGAACTTACCCGGCAACTAGTAGAACAGCCCGGGACGCAGTTGGAGTGGAACAGAGCGACCGTCACGAGAACTCGGACCCTGGCATGCAGCGTCAATGGATGGATCCCGCCGAGGGCTCAGGTACCGGGGTCTAGCATCAGAATTGATTGATGAGGGGGACCCCTCCGAGACTGTAAGATAGACTGGAGTAATGTGACCTCATTTAGAGAACTTAGCGCTGTCCATACATAGGGGGGAACATGAGACGGAACACCACGCACCTCACTTTACTTCTTTTAGTTAACTTGTTGGGCGACAGGCACTCTGCAAGTTTTGATATGGGCAGTTCAAAGCCCAGAGAGCAGGGACGCAGGGATGGGGGTGGTTGGGTTGGGGTTTTAATGTTGTTGTTTGTTGTGAATCCTATTTCGACATATCGCTCTTATTTTGTAATGGAGACGGGAAAGCACAATCCAGTTGATGGCAGGCCAATGGGCTAACAGTGTAAAAATCCTAAGCTGGAATGTCAATGGGTTGGGAGATAAACTCAAACATAGTGTGGTCCTACAATATGTTAAGAGACAGTCTCCAGACATAGCACTACTCCAGGAGACTCACCTGGTGGGGAACACATGCAGGGCACTCAACAGATGGGGCTATAAGCTGGTAGCGCATGCTGGATTCACGACCAGCTCGAGGGAGTTGGCATACTGGTGAAAAACTCATTCCCGCTTTCGGTAGATTCCACGTGGATAGATGACAGGGGACGCTACATAATAATATCGGGACGCTGGGAGGGACAGACCCTAACGATTGTGTCAGTCTATGTACCCCCTGGCCTACAGAAGGAAACCTTTAAAGATTTAGGTACAATTATCCTAACACTCCCGGAGGGACTCCTGGTGGTGGGGGGGGGATTTCAACGCGGTAGTGTCGGGCTCTCTAGACCGACACCCGCCGCGTGAGCTTGGACCCTCGCATCGGTGTCTATCTCAATTCATGGATGCGATGGGACTGGCGGATGGGTGGAGGACACATCATCCAGATAGGATTCAACACACCTTCCACTCTGGGGCCCACCATAGCCTTTCACGCATAGACTATCTCCTGGTTCCGGCACCCCAAATAATGCACCTCCATGAGATACGGCACCTAGCACTGGGAATATCAGACCACTCTCCATTGTGGGCCAGTATGGTCCTCAACTATGAAAGGGTAGGAAGAGTTGCACCCATCAACCCCTGGTATTTTCGCAACCCTGCTATTCGGAAAGCACTGCTTCTCGAAATTAATCACTACTTCCAAGAAAACAAA
Source organism: Calotriton arnoldi (assembly GCA_963921515.1). Classification (NCBI taxonomy): domain Eukaryota; kingdom Metazoa; phylum Chordata; class Amphibia; order Caudata; family Salamandridae; genus Calotriton; species Calotriton arnoldi. The sequence goes on along the minus strand of CAWUFW010008374.1, from coordinate 815,024 downwards.
GGAACAGTAGATTCTGTACAAACACTGTGGGAGGCATTTAAATTGGTTATACGAGGGCAGGCGCTGTCACTGATCGCAGGTACCAAAAAAGAAAGGCAGAAAAAGATGGTTGACGCTGAGGATGAGATCCTCCGCATGGAGGAGGAACTGGGATCAGAGATCACTACCGAGTCTCTCCACTTGCTGCAACTGAAAAGAGACGACTATAGAGCACTAGCCACAGATAGAGCGAGACTTATGGGACGAGAACAACTGGGTAGGCTGTATGATCTTGGAGACAAGGCGGGGAAGCTTATTGCGTGGCTGGATAAGAAGGAACTGGCCAGTAGACTGGTTCCGGAATTGAAAGGTTCTGATGGCATTCCCATAGTTGACCCACAAAACATAGCGAATCAATTCGCACACCACTATCAGGGGGTCTACCAGGCTGAAAACACGTTTACGGAGGAAGACTCCAAGTCCTTGATACAAGATATAAAACTTCCCTCACTGACAGCAGACAATCGCCGCTTTTTAGATTCTGACCTCACCAACGAAGAGATAGCACAGGCTATAAGGTCGCTACGCTCGGGAAAAGCCCTGGGGCCCAACGGGATCCCTATCGAACTCTACAAACTCAAACCCGATGTACTGGCCCCGCATCTTCGGGCCATGTTTGAGGAAAGCAGAGAACTGGGGATTCTGCCCAAAGACCAGAGAGTGGCTACATTGGTCACCATTCACAAAGAGGGCAAACCGAAAAATGAGTGTGCCTCATACAGGCCTATTTCTCTACTCAACGCGGAACCCAAAATCTTGACAAAGCTCCTTGCGAATCGCCTGGTGAAAGTCATCGACACCCTGGTACATCCGGATCAATCTGGGTTCATGCCTCATAGAAATACCGCCCTGAACCTGCGATGGGTGCATGGGGTGCTGGGAAGGGCCGCTACGATTCAAGAGGCAGCCATAATAGTGTCACTGGACGCAAAAATGGCATTTGACACTCTTGAATGGCCATATCTTTTTGCAGTCCTGGTTAAACTAGGGCTCGGACCGAACTATATCCAATGTGTCCGACTTCTCTATTCGGAGCCATTGGCGCAAGTCGTAGTTAATAATAAGAAATCGATGATGTTTGAACTCAATCGAGGAACCCGTCAGTGTTGTCCCCTCTCCCCCCTCTTATTTGCCCTGGCTCTGGAGCCGCTGGCGGCCTGGATCCGCCAGAATCCGGTCATACGAGGTCTGCGGTGGTCCCCCGGACGGGAGGACCGTATTTCACTGTACGCAGACGATATTCTGCTCTACCTGGCCTCCCTGAAAGCATCACTGATAGCGGTACTAGACATATTGACCATATTTGGCAGGTACTCTGGATTCACTATTAACTGGGGTAAATCCCTTATTTATGTACTGAGCGGTGACCCGCCCACCCTGCCACGAGACTGCCCCATGCAAATAAACACGTCAGGATTCAAATACCTAGGTATATTTATTACCCTAGACCGTACCCTTAGGTTCACGAACAATCTCCTCCCACCGCTGCAGCGACTTAAACACGACATAACAACTTGGAAGACGCTTCCGCTTTCACTCCTAGGCAAGGCGGCGCTGTTTAAAATGATGGAACTGCCACGCCTCCTTTACGCGCTGCAAAACTCCCTGGACCTAGTCCCTTCCTCATACTTTAAAGAAATTGAAAGCCTACAAAGGGAGCTATTGTGGGAGGGAAAGCCTCGTATAGCCTTCACCAAATTGACACTGAATTGGTACCATGGAGGGATCAGCCTCCCAGACATCCGAAAATATTACTGGGCCTCGCATTTAGCAGCTATTAATCAGGGCACCTACAGCCACCCGGAGGATCCGGGCTATGCCATGGACAAATGGCTCCTCTCGGGCGGGAATTACAACAGAGCACTATATTCCAAGCCCGGGAAATACCCATTGACCGGCCCTACCATGCATTCGGTATATATCTGGCACAGAGTAAACAAGCACATGGGTTGGGATCAGAAGCTCACGTTAGCAACCCCGCTATGGGATTCGGAAAAATTAGGGAGCCTGTGGAAGACAAAGGGTTTCGATAAGTGGGACCTTATAGGAATCTCACGTGTCCGGGACGTCTGGGCTAATGGTGAAATGATTTCCTTCGCCTCCTTAAGACAACAATATGGCATGGCTGACTCCGAACAGTTCCGATACATGCACTTGGGACACACCTCCCGAGGGATTCCTCCCCCCCAGATGCCTCCCCACTAGAAGATAGGTTGATGGATGGGCACCTCCCTGAAAAAGCCATTTCCTTGATGTACAAAAAGTTAATCAACAACATGGAGGACCCACTCAAGTCACTCAGAGAAAAATGGGCAAACGATGGGTTGGAATTTGAAGATGAAGAGTGGCGGGAGGCGGTGTCTTCCCCTCGAGAGGTAGCTATCCAGGCTAGACTGAGATTAGTGCAACTCAAGATACTTCACAGGGTCTATATGACGGGGCCTGGTCTGGTACGAATGGGTAGGGCAGAAACAGGGGATTGCAGGCGAAAATGTGGAAGTGAGGGCACATTCATGCACAAACTATGGGAATGTGACCACATACGAACATATTGGCGTGAGATACACAAGATACTCAGTGAAGTGCTAGCATTGGAACTGCGGGTGGAGGCTAAGAGATGTCTCCTGAATGTGTGGGAGCCCACTGACCTTACCACATGCAACCAACACTGGGTCACGTTGGGCCTTATGATTGCAAAGAGAAATATAGCACAACTTTGGGGCGCCTCGCAGCCACCCAAGGTGGAGGCCTGGAAGAGAGACCTGGACTGGTGTATGTTCAGGGAAAAGACGGTTTACCAGGCCAGGGGTTGCCCCAAGAAATGGTCCCGAGTATGGAGTATGTGGAATAATTATCGGGGGATATCTGCACCCCACCACCGCACGTTATCCGAGATGATTCTCCTACCCACTGAACTGTTTTATTGTAATCCACTGTATGAGCCCATTTATTGTGTATATGCTACAGTGCTGTCATCTGTCTCCTTCAATTTGTATGATGTATGTCGAAATTTAATTAATAAAAAGAATTATAAAAAAAAAAAAAATGTAATATATCCAGGTCTATTAATTGTTTTTTTTCATTTTCATCTTGTTTTATTTATTCAATTAAGTTCTATTTTTCTAACCTGGTGTGGGATAATTTTTGTGTGGTGTTTTCACTGTTTTACTGTTTGAAGTGTTGCACAAATACTTTAAACATTACCTGTAAGTTAAGTCTGACTGCTCTGTGCCAAGCTACCAGGGGTTGAGCACAGGTTATTTTGAGGTTTGCTTGTGCCTTACCATGAATAGGATTGCGGTTGCTGCTTGACTAGGGCCTACACCTCAATCAACTAGTATCCAAATTTATAAATAAATAGCTTGTTTGTGTCGTCTGCATCTAGTTTTTAATAATTTCCACATTCTTTCCCATGAGAAAAATCCTGACACTTGTTCATTATTTTGCTTCATTAAAGTAACAGTATAAGTCACAAGGTCTCTTTTCCATTCACTCGCACAAAAAGAAAATTGTATAAAAATGTGGTCTATATGCATGGATTTTAGCTTTATATGCTCCAACTGATTATGGCGGAATTTCTGGTCCATTGAGAAGGTACTTGTTGTGCAGTTATTTTGCTTGTGTACTGGCTGTTTTTGCATTAAACACAGTAGACTTGTTGAAGTGTCGTGTTTTCTTTTACACCATCTGACCTAATATCAGAGAAATCAAATGAGACACTCCTGGAAAGAAACTGGGAAGGCAATTACTCACAAGACAAGCTACTAAGACAAGTTCACTTCAGAATTTATGAAGCCACTACTAAATATTCAAAAAGACTCAATTATTCCCATGTTATCTCAAAGGCAAACTAGTCATTAAAGGACCTTTACACTATATTGGTTGAATTATACAAGTCAGATTGCATGCCTATGGCCATTGGTCACATTCACAAACATCCTCCTTAACAGTTTAGCAGCCAGTTACACAAGAGACCCCAAATTGTACCTATATTCCATGGACCATTGTTAGGTAAACTCATTAAAATATCCCCTTTTAAATAGGTATTGGAATTTGCTAATGGAAGCAATCTTCTCTCAGAATGTCACACTGGATTAAATTCTGCTTGTGACACGGAAAATACTTTACATGCCACATTGGATGACATCAAAACCACCATTGATTTAAAAGGAACAGCAGAACATCTGCTAGATCCTTCCTTTGACTATGATACCAATATTTTCTGTGGAAACTTAACAACATGCAAATAAAGTGTACTTTTCTTTGCTACATTGCCTCCTACCTCGTAGTTAGATTCCTTAACATCTCTCTTCCCCCCTTTGCTTTGGCGCTATTCTGTTCCACAGCAGAAGTTTTTCAATAATCTGCCATCACCATACTCATCAGAGCAGCATAACTTAACTTTCCTACTGAACTCATCATCTCTTGCAGCCTAGAGCTTGAGAAGTATCAGATATTGAGTTCTGATATCCCACCCCATACCTCTATGCTATTAACCGGCGGAAACTAACTAACCACCTCAAACAATAACAAAGATACCGGGATGTAGAATATGAACCATGCATTAGCCCTGCACCATCTGGTCATGAGAACTAAGTACACACCTAATCCCTTCAACTAAAGTAAGGAACATGGGGTGAATCTGGACTTCAAATTCTATGTATTGCACATTGAGACATCCATAGGATTAGATAAAACTTCCTTCAGAATGAATTAAGCCAAATTAAGTTGCTATGCTCTTCAATGGCTTAACTCTTGACCATCTGAATCTCTTTCTTAATACAGATGAGAAAGCTCTGCAACTGGATTCCTGCAAAAATAACTGACAACAACCTTGAATTTCAGACAGTCATAAATTCTGGTTAGCGCCAAATATATGTTCTATGAGACAGACTACTGTTAAGGAAGATGGTGTGTCCTTGCATTTGAGATCAGATAGTTCTCACATTATTCTGAATCTGTTACAACTTCACCACACCATAATTGGAGCACATTTCAAATCCCCATGCACTACATACAATACTTCGCAAAAAGGCCACTACACATTCTGACCTTTTTTCAGCCATGCACTGTGACAGCATTCAACGCCAGCGAAGGCAGAAGCAGGACGCTCCTGTCTGCTCAGCTCCAGGCCCCCAAATTAATGGCCCTGTTGTTCGTTTTCCATAAAAAACAAAACTAATCATCCCGGCCAGCTGCTTTCCCATCCCGGGTTCCCTCCTAAATAAGCAAACACGAGTCCCGGGCAGACATTCCCACTCAGTTTTTTGGCGCCAATAATTCACTCCCTCAGCCAATTTTAAAAATCAGTACCAGCCGCCCTCATCATTAACAGACGAATGGGCCTAGGATGATTTTCCTTTCCTCTAATTCAGCTTGCTCACCCTTGTCCTGAAGATGAACCCCACTTATTGGGTTCGAAACGCCGTCGACCACCATACAACATGAACTCCTATTACTCCTTGTAAAGTAACTGTGGAGCTCATTATACTGTTGTCAATGCGATGCCTTTTTAAACCTCACTATCACCCTGCATGTCACGCTTCTTTCACTTAAATATATGTGAGCACCTGAATACTATACAAAAAATTGTAAAATAAATGTTTATCATTTATCTGACCTACATGACCTTCCTTTGATCTTTCCTTTGCTCCCTCATGAATTAATTTCAAAATCTTAGAACCAAGTGTTCCCTGCTGGGTCACTTTCTCGCTTTGGACCATTTAGGCCACACCTGAACCACTGTTTCCTAAATATCTCGCCACCCCAGGTTCACATATTGGGGTACCCTTGTCTTCTCAAAAACCATGCACTGTGACAGGGCCTCCAATGAACTCAATGACAATTAAAGGACTGTATGGCACCCTCACCTACAGACCACCAGGACCACTCGCCACCTTCTGAAATGTCACCCCTGACCTCATTGCTCCTATCACCATCGACTCTGAGCATTACATCTTCCTATGGCATATTAGCATCTATCTCAACAGCCCCGGTGACACAAACACTACCGACCTCCTGGAAAGCATGAGCAACAGTGGCCTTAAGCATCTTGTCACCAACCCTACCCACATAGAATGACACACGCTTGATCCCATGTTCACATCCAGCGACAGAGTCAAGTACACTCACGTCTCACAGCCCACCTTGCCTGACCACTACAGTGTCCACTTCACATCTCAGAACCTACCAACTCTGGGACCATGACCCCCAGCTCCACTTGCAGAAACTGGAAAGTTATCAGAAGACCAGTGGAACAATACTCTCAACTCCCACCTCTCAAGCACAACATCCAACCCAGATCAGGCTGTGAAGACCCTCTCCCAGTACTGATCTTTTGGAACAACACTTCACCATGGAACGGTGCATGGTGGCCTGCTGAACTTGACCCTTCCCCCATCCCGACAGACCACGCCCGCAATCTCGGCATCATGCTGGACTGCAAGCTATCCATGAAGAAAAAGGTAAATGCCGTCTCATTCCACACCCTACTCATGCTCCAAAAGATCTTCAGGTGGCTTCCATTCAACACCAGAAGGACCGTCACACAGGACCTCGTCACCCGCAGGCTGGACTACGGGAGCACACTCTACATAGGAATCACTGCAAGCTTCCTAAAGAGACCACAGGCAATGCAAAACTCAGCTGCAACCCTGATCCTCAATCTCCCCAGACGGACCCACTTCACACCCCACCTCAAGTAGCTACACTGGCTCCCGATCCAAAAGTGATGCCAGTTCAAGATGTTGACCCACACATACAAAACCCTGAACACCGAGGGACCAGCGTAAATCAACAAACGCATGACCTTCCACCAACTGACCAGACACCTACGATCCGCCTCACTTTTCCTCGCAGACACCCCCCGAATCCACTGAGCCAACAGCGGAGGAAACTTCTTCTCACACCTGGAGGCTGAATCTTGGAAAAACCTTCCCCTGCACCTCAGGACCACCCCAACGCTGCAGCAATTCGGGAAAGGACTCAAGACCTGGCTGTTCGAATGAACAGATTACCACGAAGCAGCCAGCAACCCCAGCACCTTGAGATCCTCACAGGTGATTTGCTGCGCTTTACAAATACTGCTTTATTGATTATTTAATATGGCCTCATTATTGGTATGAAGCTTTATAATAGTTCTTCTGCAGGAAAGTACAATATGGACCCTTGTACAGTATGAGCAAAAGTAACAATGGCTCTCATCAATAATGTACATGATGTAACATTTTAAAGTCTTAAGAAAAATATGTTTTCTTGGGAAACTACAATAATTTTGTGGCATCCAGGTTTTCTTTTAACAGTAATCACTTGAGTATTACCAATCTGTAATGCACAGTTACTTTTTATTTTTGTTGTGCCTGTGTTAGTTATAGCTGAAAGAAAATTCAGTTTATTGACACCTGCATGTATTAGAAATAAATATTTAAAATCATTATCTTATTTATGCATAGAACAGCTATTTACATTTTAGTTTTGCAAAAGATGAATACAAACATTACTCAGGGATATAATTTTAGATAATGGGTAAATATTCAATTTATGAGAAGTGCACATGCATTGTGTATCTCAATTTTCCAGCCCTTCCTTTTCAGTGGTTTGTTTTTCCCCCCATTCTCTGTTACCTATGAATTAGCAATTATGTTATCTCAGCTAATGATATTTACAGTAAACCTAACCATTACTTTAAAACTGTTATTTAATTCTAACCTTACCTATCTGACAGTAGGTTGTCTAGACAAGTACAAGGGTCTCAAAAATGTAACTCAAGTTCTATTTTATGCACAAATGATCCCTCCCTGTGCTCATCAATGCTAAGAGGGGGTCGTGTTGCAGTACCAGTTCTTTTTTTAAGTTTGAAAACCATAGTTACAAAATATAAATAATGGCAACGTTATAAAAAGATAATGAATGATATATCAATTAAGATCACAGACTATGAAATATGATAAAATACATAAAAATAAAAATATACTTGAAATTCCTGGATTCACAAATATTGATAACATACTTAATTATTATATGGCATACTAAACATTGGTGTCTAAAAGAATGAGAAGGGAAGGGAAGGAGAGGAAAGGAAAGGAAAGGAAAGGAAAGGAAAGGAAAGGGAAAAAGGTAAGGAAGTGACAACCTTATAAGAATATAATATAAATTAATAAAAAGTCTTAAAAGTAATGTAGAGCAAACAACTTAAACATTTGCAAAACATTCAAGATGGTAAAAAAAGCAACAATATGACAGAGAGATAAATTGATCATGGGGGCTTGAATGTTTTCTCTAAATTATTTTGCTTATTTGCAGAGTTTAGGCAGAAGTTCTTAAGAAATACGGCAATGAATGACCATAATGATTCTCTTTTGAATACTAAAGCAAAATATGTAAGAAATGCTCTATCTAATCTGTGATTATAACAAAGTGATTAAATCTTGGCCCAATAACGATCAGCCGAGGTACATGTCAGGGGTGCCCTTTATCACCGTTCCTCTTCGCATTAGTAATAGAGCCGCTCGCTCAACGGCTGTGGCGTGATGGTGAAGAGTGGGCTATCCCCCTGGAGGAAGAGCTGCATACTGTGTCCCTCTATGTGGACGATGTACTCATCTGCACCTGGGACATCAGGCGGGGGCTTGGAGGAATTGAGACAGCCCTTGAAGAATTCCGGGCTGCTTCAGGACTGGGAGTGAACTTTAGTAAGACCTGTCTGTTCCCCCTGAGCCCGGATTGTCTGCTGCATCACCTAGCGGTGGGGCTCCACCCTGTACGCTGGGAGCCACGCACCTTTTGTTGCCTTGACATTTGCATCTAACATAGCATGCAGAATTTTATAGATGGCAACCTTACGAGGGCCATTGCCTCCATGCGACCACAACTGACATTTTAGAGCACACTTCCACATATGGTACAAGACCAAGGGGCATATTAACAAGGCGGCGTTAATGAATTATCGCCGCTTTAGCGTCCGTTTTCGGACGAAAAGCGGCGATAATTTTATCGCCGAGTTGCAAGGACACGCTAGCGCGTGATTCCTGACTTAGCGTCCGTTTTCTGCACGCCTCCCATCGCATCGCTAATGAGATGCAAAGGGGCGTGCCTGTGAAAACAACAGGGGAAATATCGCTAACCCAGGTATCGCCATATTAGCAACGTGGTTTAGCGATATTTTAAATTGCGTTAAGTATGCCTTAACGCAGGAATTTAACGTCTGCTAAATTCCTGACTAAGGCATACCTAACATGGGGGTGGATTGTGTGGCTAAGACCACAGGCCCTATCACCAAGTATATCGCCGTTTTCCATGGGACATCGCTGGAAAACCAGCGATGTTCCATGTAAAACATCGCTATCACTGGAAAATTATCGCCTTTGCGCTAAGCGTTGTTAATACAGCGCTAGCATGGCGATAATTTCCAGCGATAGCCGGCGATAGGATTCCTCGCGCTAACAGCGGCCAGCGATAATTATCGCTGCCGCTTGATAATATGCCCCCAGGTTCACTGTCCAAGATGGAGCTGCTTCTAAGTTTACTTTACTACTTCCATAACCTAACAGTTCATATTCCACACTCCACATTCCGCACTCTCCAAGGCATGTTAGGCTCTTAAAATTGGAATAAGGGGAGAAGCGGTGTAGCCCTTCGGAAGCTTCAGCTGCCGGTTGGAAAAGGGGGTCTGGGTGCCCCTAATTTTGAGCATTATTATTTGGCAGCGATCCTGCAAAGGCCATTTCGATGGTTAGCTGGCCGCCACTTAGAAGAGCTGGGCCTCCCAATATTGAATGGTGCTAGTCGAGCAATCCATGAGCTATTGCTGCCAATGAGCACACTTCCTACTTAATCGAATAAGTTGTTGAAGATAGCGCATACCAGCTACATTAGAAGTCTGCAACTGTCCCCGACTCGAATACCGTACACACCGGAGATCTGCAGTAGATCCATAGGTCCTTTCAGAGAGTTGCTTGGAAGGGAGGAGATGGAGCTCTGGGAGTCAGAGGGAATAGATACCCTGGGTGCTCTATTCCAAAATACCACCCTTATTCCATTTGCGCAACTGTGCGCAGACTGCAACCTGCCTTTGGGCAATTTCCTGGCCTACTGCACCTTACTGGCTGAGCTACAGTGCTACTGGCAGATTACGGACACTGCACCAGATACACAATCCCTAGAACACACTACCAATTATGGGCTGTGGGCGTCGCCTGATCACGTGGTTCACCCGTGTGTTGGCATACACTCCACAAGACTTATTGCAGGCAGACAGGATTGGGAGCGTGATATCAGTCAAGCCCTGTCACAAAAAGAGTGGGATAAGGTTCTGCTGTATCCGCACAAGTTTTCCCGTAATGCAAAATTCCAACATATCCAGCACAGCATTCTACACAGAGCATACCTCACTCCTTCGCACCTACATAGAATATATGGCACTGCACTGATTTGCCCCAGATGTGGCATTCAAAGCACTGACTTGGCCCATATGTTTTTGATTTGCCCAGAGGCAACGTCATTGTGGAAGCGGTCAGAGATGTCCTGGCAAACATCACAGGGGAGGGAGAACGTATGCGTTATGGTAACGTGACTCTTGGGGCTGTACAGGCGCAGAAAGGTGAGAAGTGCAACTAATCGATTCATAGACTTAGCATAAATAATATTTCTGAGAGTAATTGCCATGAAGTGGAAGAATGCCCACCTTCCAGGACTGCCTTACTAGTATGCGGCCTCCCTGAAATGGTGTCAATCAGTTACTCGAGGGTTGTGCAAGGTCCCCTTTGCACTGGAGTGAGACACTCTCATCAAAGAGCTACAAATACTCTCAGAAGAGCCCTGATATTATCAGATAGATGGGGAGCTGAAATGTCTATCATACTTTCTTACACTTTGGGAGGGTCCCCTGCATCGTCCTGTTTCCTGACCTACATATCCCCTTTCCGGTCAGGACAGCATACCTGTAACCTGCTGTGCTTTCGTGTAGCTCTTACTTTATTACACTAATCATGACTAGATAGAACTGTACGGGTTTCGCTAGTGACTGCCGCTGTACATAAATATCGTTTTTGCTGTGATATAGACTAATTGTGACTGCTATGACTTGCCAGTTGTAATTGTTTAGAGGTTTGTTGATTTTCTGCAGTGTTCTGAACCAATGCCTCCTGTAGTGTACAATGCCAGTGCGGATGGTATCCAGCCCTCTGGGAACAAGCAATGTGATGTTGCTCATCATAGACTACTGTAATTGATGCACAACTGTCTGTATTCATTTAAACCAATACAAATGGTTTAAAACAATAACAACGTGATTAACATCATGCCTTAAAGGAAATGTTCCAAATATATGTTCCCATTAGCAGTTATTTGTTTTAAGGAAACCGTTAATAAAAGGTCCACTAACATACTATTAGAAAAATATGAAGACTGTTCATCAACTAAGCTTCAAAGAAATAGATTCATGAATTTGAAGGGCATTTTAACCTGAAAGAAACACTTGGTTCAATATTTGTTGTCAAAATCAAGAGTATTTGGACACAAAGACAATACGTGTTACATAACTAGTAATGCAATAGAAAGTCCAACATTAATAATTGTCAGTTTTAGAAATGTTTCGAATTGTTTCTGAAGTCACCTATTATAAGTAAAGAAGAGTGCTTCAGTGGTGTAGGCAGGCTTTGAGGTCTTGTGTATCTTTAATCATATTTTGTTCCACATTGCAATTGACCAACAAATATTAAAATTGTTTTCCCAAAATGCTTCTCCCTTGAACTTGGATGCAGGATCCCCATTGTAATTCGAACATTCATAAAAAGGCAAGGCTTTAGGATTGGACATTAATGAACAAAGAAACATTGTTTCCAGGGGTTATTGTGGGTTACATTTGAGACTAAATGATTTGATTAACATACTATAAATAGTCTTGTATTAGCTGAAAATATTCTTCTCTCAACTGTTCATGACCAATTCCTTTTGACAACGAGGGATTCAAACATAAACAATGCCATGTTCTTTGCAAAACCTTTGTAATTATCTTCACAGGTGAAATTGGATGGTGGCGTTTATATAATGCAGGATATAGGACACAAAATATTAGAAGATTAAAAAATTAGAATACAACTTACCATTCTTTTCAATAAATTAACCACTTGAATTATTGTGTTAGAAGAAATATCAATAAAATAAATCTGAATCATTCTCATTAGAACGTGTATCATTAATTAGGGTCGATAGTAGTTCACCATAAGCAATAAATTAATCAATGTGTTATGTTTAAAACAACGTTTCAGTAATTTAAATCTGAACTCAATCTCTAGTAGCTATAGCAAATAGAAGACAGGCTTAATTCAGAGGAAATGTGTAACGCATTTAAATATTCCAAAACAGTTAAAAAGTCATAATCACAAGTCAATAAAAAATGCCACTCTAACTTATAATAGAGGAAAATGTAATAAAGAAAAGGGCACAAAAAAAGCAAAAATGGGAAATAGAAGATATGATTTTTTAATTATTTAAAAGACAAAGCACCAAGAAAAGGTAAAGTACCAATAGAAAGCATGGTTCCCATGTGATTTGGGCATAGGTGCAATTTCAGGCTTCGACCATGATGGAGTATGGGTCAAGTATGCCAAGGAGGTTCTTTCCGGTCAAATTTTATACTTTCTGTCTTAGGGCCTGATTTATAGTTTGATGGAGAGGACATTCTGTTGAAACAGCCACAGAGTACCCTCTCCGCTAAACTGAAAGTCCGCCCGCCTCATTTAGAGTCAGGCAGTCCTTCAGGATGGCCAGGGCAGAGACTACTCCTTCTCTACTACCGAAATACATTTAGACGGTCTGACTGAAGATGGGCCTTCGGAGACTTGGCAATTTGTCCTCCCACCGTATTTCAAGTGGGTGGACAAATGGGCAGTTTTTACTGTATGTTGTCGCCAGGTAAAACCTGGTGGCAACGGATAATGAAAACTGTAAAATAACCCCGATTCCATGGTAAAAAAACTCCTATGGCAAAGAAGTCACTGTTTCTTTTTTATCTTCAAAAAATCCTGCTTTGGCATTTTCTGTGTGAAAATAGATCAAAACATTGGAAATTTGCTGTACAGCTCTAATAGTTGACAAAACTGCTCGTCAAATTTTGAATGCATTTGCAGGAACCGCTGTGACAGAGGTTCATGTAAATGCAAGAAATATCTGCTGGGCCAGCGAATATCTCAAAATGTGTTGGGTGGGTACTTCCTCATTGTCACCGTAACTGAGTAAATACCCATCTGCCAAATTCTAAATCAGGCCCTTAGACTCTGAAATGGAAGTCAGAAGCCTCCTGCGGGCAAATGCAGCAGGCTGTAACTGGCGAAGTCCTTTCAAATTCAGATAAGCAAAGATCAAGGTCCCACTGAAGTCACTGGTTTTGGGAGGTAGCTCTCTGAGTGGGAGAAGTCACATTTCATACCCAGGAAAGTCCTCTAATTGGGCAGATACTTTTATCACCTTAGCCTAGTCAAGATTTCCACCTTCAGGCTTAGGGCCCGATTTAGAGTTTTGGGTACTTTGTCTTAAAGGTGATGGAGTAAGCTCTCCACTAAACTCAAGATCCGCCCACCCTATTTAGAGTCAAGCGGGTCTTCAGTATGTCGAACATGGAGACTACTCCATCTTCGCCACCGATATACCCCTCTAACAACCAACAGAGTAAGATCCATTGGAGATCTTGCCATTTGTCCATGCACCCTATTTAGAGTGGAAAATCAAATGACAAATTTTGACTGTCCATCACCATCAGGTAAAATCTGGTGGTAAGGTGAAGTGAAAACTATAAAATGACCCCCACGCCATGGAAAAAAACTCACATGGTGAGTGGGTGAGTGCTTTTATTTATTGTCAAAAACTAAACCCCACCTTGCGATTTTGTTTTTGAAAATAAAAAAGAACATTAAAAGTTTGCCGTACTACTTCATCATATTAATAGAGCCGTCCGCCAAAGTTTCAATGCATTGACAGGAACCGCTGGGGTGGAGGTTCCTGCCTATGTAAGAGATACCCCTGTCAGAACCCCTTTCAGAGGACCACAGGGCATGCATGACTTACTGGGCCCAACCATGGTGGTTGAGGCATTTTACACCTGGGTCCTGATGCACCAGGGCCTGACCTACTATAGATCTTGCTCAGCTAGGCCAAGTACCCCTTCTGTACTTGACTCTCAGTGGTAGCTGTGGTTGAGCAGTCTCGGCTCCCTCAGGGGGAAGTAGATACAGGTTAGTAAACACGACTCATAGCTCAATGTGCAGACAGGACGAAAAATAAATCAATGTCCAACCAAATACTTTTTTAAAGAAAAAGTTGTATTTTATATCTTTACAGATGCAAAGGAATACAACATTCAGTAGCAACAACACAATCCCTTGAGGTCGGGTCTCTGGTAGTTGTCAGGCAAATCCCTGTCGCACCCTCCTTTGTGTAACCTATTCAGGGTTATTCCCTATTCACTGGTAGCCACATAAGGAAATGCAAGCTGTTAGGCCATGCTCAACAGTTTCCTTTTGACTCTTCAGGATTTCAGTCAAAGTGTCTATGGTGTCGCAGCACCTTCAGCAGAGAACCCCCTTGGGCCCCTAGGCCCAGTGTAAGTCTTACCTGATCTGGTGGAGTGACAGTGTTCAGCGGTGCTGCAAATGCCCTCTCCTTGGGCGCTTCCAAGTCTACGTCCTGTACGGAAAAGTTGGGATGCTCGCAATAGATAAGGCAGCAGCTGTTGGTGCAGGCTCTTCCTATCCAGTAATGCCGGACAGTTTCCAGTGATCAGAGCTGCTTCCACTTGGCGGACACAAGTGGTAAGTTTCTCTTCCCCTAAGAAAGGGGGGAGTTTATCCAACCCCCAACTTGAGCTCCGTTGAGTGTGCGATGTCCTCAGTAGCGTCCTGCAATCCTCAGGGAAACACTCAGGTGTAGTTGGCATGCTAGACCCGCTAGTCATGGCCGTACTCCTCTCATTGGGGCCACAACCTGAACGGTTGGCCACAGCGATACCGGGAAGCCCCTTCTGGCATACAGGGTTGCCATGTTGCTCACTATCGGGCACAGACTCTTTTTTGTGATCACCCTCAACACGGCAGACAGAAGTCTCACACTCCAGACCAATTAACTTCACCAGTGGCTGTGTGACGGTGAGGGTCTGATGCTTCAAGCACAGCACACTTCATATGGCTGAGACCACTGCAGCCCTATCCTGCATATGGGAGTCATTGGACTGTTCCTGCACAGGGGCAAAGATCCCATAGGGGTGCAGCCGCTCTCCTTACACCTTGTTTAGGGATTCCTCTCAGCAGGACTCCACAATGGACTTCGCTCCCTACAACACTCTCCTCTTCCTCACAGAGCACACTGGCCTTGGCAAGCCAGCAGGCAATAGTACTCTAGGATCCAAGGCAGGTGATCTTGGTTGATGTCCCCTCAACTAACAGGGAGATTAGCAGGCCTTGGCCCCAACATTCGGGTCACAGGCAGAAGTTTTGCAGAGCTTCTCCTCCTCAAACATTCAGTCTGGCTGCTTTGCAGATGACACATTTCTGGGGACTCAACCTGCTTAAAGTCCTTTTCCAGACACCAAATGTAATTTAGGGTCTGGGTCTTTGAAGTTTTATGTTGGAGTTCTCCCTCTTTTAAAATGGGCACTTCTCCTTTTCATCTTCCTTCACGAAAGAAGTCTAATGCAGCAAGCAAGACTCCAAAGCTGATTGTCCACAGCACAATTCATGGCAGAGTTCACACCTTGATTTCAGCCATAGTGATATGTGCATCAAAAGGTTAATCCCAGACCCCCAGTCATACTCTTTATGATCCTTTTATAAGCCCCATCACTGTTCCTAAGATGTCCTGGCACCTTCCTTTTGATCTATCTCACTGAATCAAAGTCTTTTGAAATCTAAATTGGAATGTATCCTCGCTCAGCTCACAGGAATGGAGAAATACATAAATCTGTCTGAAGGGATTCCTCTCCTCCTCATGTTTTCAACAGGTAGGTCTGGGCTTCCCAAAATGGAACCCAGGGTACTCCATACTATGTACCATTGCAGGCACATTTACTCAGCGTGCATTCTCAGCACAGGAAACATCCTTTACCATGATGGCTGAACCATGTGCTGCAGTTACAATGCAGCTGTTACAATGAATATGTCTTTAACATGCATTCCTTTATCATGCCTGTCATTAAAAGGACATGCCTTAGGGAAAGCGGCTTTGGTCTTTAAAGTCCAATGCTTTCCCCACTGTTGTGCCTCTCCAAAGTAAAGCGCTTTCCCTAAGGCATGCTGATGTGATGATATGTGTGGTAAATTAATGTGTGCTAAAGACAGATCTGTTGTAAAGACTATGGAGTAACTGCATGCGTGGTAAAGGTATGTGTTGTTCTGACATACAACCGCCCAGCACGAATACCTTTATGCATTGTACATTTACCTGTACACATGCATTTAGTATACACACTGTTTAGTACTGAAGCTTTCCTAGATTCATTCAGGCTGTGCTTATTTTAAAACACACTGTGCCAGTGTACACACTCACAATGGGCGTGCTGCACAACGCTTCACCCTTGAGGTATTATGCTTCACACAAGCACACATACACCCAGCACATGCTAGAAATGAGCATGCACTGCCCAGCACTACATCTCTCATTGTATGTATTCCTCTCAGGCATACATACACCCATTACGTGCACTAACTAGGGGTGGGCAGTGCAGGAAAATGTCATTTTTGTATGGTCACCTCCTCACGTTTAACCCCAGTTCTGATGGTTATGACTCTGAAAGTGCACTGGAGACTTCTGCCCATGCCCCAGTGCCAGTTTTCTCTCCCTAACAGTGATATATTTGAATTGGTAACCACAAATGGCAAAGGACTTTAACCCCCTTATAATCCCCTAGTATATGGTACCAGTGGTACCCAGGGCATGGATATTAAAGGGGACACCATGGCCTGAAGCACTGTTGTGCCACACTGGGTGACCCACAGAAGCTACTGACAGCGGTCCTGCCATTGCAGACTGCAGGAGCAGTGTAAACTGCTTGAACTCAACTTTTCCCTCACCATGTGCGGCAAAGTCAATGCCCTATTTTTAATATATCCCAGTCACCCATAAGCAAGGCCTCCTGAGCCCAGGAGGCGGGTTCATTATTAAAGGTGTGGATATGTAAGTGCAAGCTTATATGTCCCTATATTGGGCTTTACCATTAAAGGGCACTATAATTGATATATGGTCCATAGGATAACTTGGGCTGGCACCCGGACAAACCCAAGGTTCGCATTTCCATTATGGTACCGCCTAAATATGTCATGTTTGGGATCAAACAACATGTCTCATAACCCCTGAGATTGAACTTGTGTCGAGGACGATGTGGCATGTACCTAGGTGCCTGCCTTAGAGGTTGCCACATCCTTTCCTATGCTCTGGCTGCCAGCCAGCACTTGCTGTCACCAACAGAGGAATCCGACACCCTGCCAGGAGGTGTGAACTCTCCCAGGAGTCAGAAACAATGGCCTGGACAGGAAGGAGGTCACACCTTGCTTCCTGAGAGACTCGCTAGTGAAGTGGAACATCAAAGGGGTGAGGTTCAAGGGCTGCACTGCCTGTGAAATGCAACCAGACTAATTCCCAAAGGAGGAGACAGCCCTCCCCCGGCACCCACGCCCAATTGCACCAGGGCAGGTGGGAAATATTATGTATTAAGGAGGTGTACAAACCCAGAAGGCTAGCCACACCTCTAGGGTGGGCTACCTGGTCTGTACAGCTATGGCAGGCTTCTGCCATTTTGAAAAGAGGTAGAATAGGGGGTTCTGGGTAGAAAAGGTGACCTACACCCCCAGATGTGGTCACCTCAGGGGTGATTAGCCACTGGGGCTAGTGGCCCATTGGCCACTTGGACCCTCACTCTTAACGCCCCTAATTCTCGGATTTAAGTGCAACCCCTGACGCCAGAAACTCAGCTCTGATCTGAATTGCAACAAGGACACAAGAAGAAACCTGTGACTGCGACTAGAGGAGCTGCACAGACCAAAGATGTGATACTCTGCACCTGTGACAACCTTGCTGGAACTGAATGAACGCGGCTCATCCTGGACCAAAGTTTGTTTCTCCCAGAGAGGGGGACCCCTTTGAGAGCCAAAGGTGTCACCACACTCCCCTGGACTAGTGGCACTGGTCCCCTGCAACCGCATGTAAAAACAATGCAACAGAACCAAAGAATCTCTGTCCATCAGGCCCCCCAAGGCATTTCCCAGACATAGATGGTCTAATGCATTGGCCGAAATGTAATACTGACCTCCACGAAGTTTCAGGCAGCTACTGTGTTCCCCAGGACCTCCAGACGTCGAAATATCTTTCTACTCTGCTTACCACTGCCAAGTCTTGTTGGTCACCAGTCCGGCAAAAAACGCTTTTCTCGACGCTGCACCTCAGCGGTGTAGGAGAGTAGGATCTGCCTCTTATGGTTACCCCCACTTTTTGCTGGTGTATCACTGTTTTTCGACTTTAGTCTGGCTGGGGCCCTGCTATTCAGGACCCCAGCCTAGCTGCTTCCTCTCTAAATTGATTCCCTGTACTTTAGGTACATCACAGATTGGATTCTGGAGTGCCCTTATAAGTCCCTAGTATATGGTATACTATGTACCCAGGGCATAGGTACCCCAGAGGCCTACCAGGGGCTGAAGCATGTATTGTGCCACCCCTGGAAGGCCATCCAAAATTACACCACAGGACTGCTACTGCAGCCTGAGTAAGGTGGTGCATGCACCCCTTACAGAGATATAGGTTCACTATATCTCACCTAACACTGCACATAGAAACCTATCAGTCACCCCTATGGTGGCCTTATCAATCTTGAAGGCAGGGTGCTTGGTTATATGTGAGAGGGTGCCCATGCATGAGCAGAGCCCCTCTGCAGCCTTCGGCATCTCCTCTCCGGGGTTGTCTGTGGTGCAGCCTGACCATATACTCTTAAGTGCATTATATCTAAACGGTAAATGCTAACTTTGGGATGGCTGCACGGAAACATGTCGTGTTTGGTGTCAAACACCTTGGAATCATACCCCCACACCAGTAACTGGTGTGGGAGTATGATCCCACCCTTCTAGAGGGAGAGACATGAAAGCACCGGTATACCTGGTACCAACTAAACAGAGCCTGGCATCACAAAATGGATGCTGCAGCCACCGACACGAGTCTGGCCTCCTGCTGCTGACCGAAACTCCGGCAGGGAGGCCTGGACAATAGGTTTCCTGTCACAGGGAGGTGTTACCACCTCCCAGACAGGCCTTAGTGGATTGGGGATGGGTGGGTGCACTCTCTGAGTGCTTTGAAGTCCTGAACTGGGGGCACATGTGGTGTCCTCGTGCATACCCCAGTTCAAACCGGTTGCAGGGGCTACCAGCCCCTGCTCTGGCGTGAAACTGGACAAAGGAAATGGGTGTAGCCACCCCTCTTTCCAAACCCTCCCATAGGTGGGTCCCCAGAGTTAGTCCAACCCCCTTCTTTAGTATAAGTAAGGGAACCCTGGCAGCAGGACTTGAGATATCCCTGTACGAAACTCTGCTACTGAATCCTGGAACTTAGACGCTCTACTAAAGACTAGAGGACTGAACAAATCTCCCTTGGGGTCAAGGAGTGACTCCCCTGCTTGGCAGGCACCAACTAAGCATTTGCCTGTCTGCATCTCTGAAGCTCCCGCCGGACTACGAAGTACTTGCAGCCCAGGAAGAGGATTTCCAGACATCTCAGAGGCCGACCCAAGTCCCCAGCAAAGCTGAGACCCACAGCCCTCGTGAGTAGCGTGGAACCGGAACTCCTGGTCACAGTGCACATTTGCTAGTGCATTAACTTCTCGACAACTCTTGAAGTCCTGCTTTGGTTTACTCATAGCCCAGACCCCGAGCACCATTTACACTGAAGATTGTGAGCCTACACTCCACGAGTGTTCCGTGGGCCCACTTCCTGCATTTCTGCTTGGGGCTCCTTTGCAATCCCTGGTCCGTCGACTGGTGGGTCCCTGTGAAGGCAACTCTGATTTTCTTTGGATGTTTCTGATTTCTCCAGACGTGCCCTAACTCCCCACCAAGTGGTGGGTCCCTCAGACCTGGCTGGTCTGCTCCGAAGCATCTTTCTTCTTTCTGCATGGGTTGCTGTTGCCAAGGCTTGTTGTGTTCAATCTGGACACCAATGCTGCAGCACTCAACATCCTCTGTGGGACAGCTTGAATCCAGATCCTGGTTGTCATCAACACCTCCTGGTCCTCGTGGCTGAAGAGTCAAGCTTCACCTCTTTCACCTGAAGCACCAGACATCGGTGGGCATTCGACTATCGTGCCCCTGGTCACTGGCAAGTGACCCAGACTCTGTCCCCTCTGCTTTCAGGTTCTTCTCATCTTTGATCCAGGCTTTGATCTCTTCGGACACTTCGCATCTTCCCGGCAGCAGCACTTCGTGGCAGGCTGCCATTGAAAACGACGACGCGACCCGACACCATTTGACACCTATGCACCCGGCTTCCCTTGGTGAGGTAACTCGAGTACTACAGTGCTCCCGTGGGTGTTGACCCTAGAACTGTCTAAGTCCCAGAGGGTTTGGTCCTAGTCCAATTCTAAGTGTCCCTAATCTCTAAAACAATAACCGCGACTTTCCCATAGACTTTAACGGAGCTCGCGGCTGTGTTCGCACACTGCACACAGCCCCCGTGGGTCCCCTGTGTCACTACCTTGGGTGGTTCCTTGGGGTCCCAGCGATTCTACAGGCTCTAGGCCTTGTGTCTACTTAAGTCGTGGTTCTTATACCACTTTCTTAATATATGGTTTGGTACGCCCCTAGGACTAATCTTATATTGTGCTAATTTGCTGAGCTATTTGACTTGTAACTTGTGTACTTTGACCTCTAGCCTCATAAAGAGACTATTGGGTAGTGTTTAGTAATAAATACATATATTTTATATATATACTTGGTGGGGTTCTCCTTTCATTTGATCCTTCATGAGCTTTGTTAGACTTGGCATCTTTTGGCGTGTTTCCCCTGACTTTTTGCTTTCTGACCTCCTGGTTTTGACTCTGTTTTTGCTGGTGTAATGACTCTGCGCACTTTCCTCACTGCTGTCCAGTGGGAAAGTGCAAGTGCTCCTGTATAAAATGTGTATGGATTGGTATTTCCATGATTGGCCTATTTGATCTATGTGTTAGTCCCTAGTAAAGCGCACTGCGAGTGCCAGGGCCTATAGATCAAATGCTGTTGGTGGGCTGCAGCACTGGATTGTGCCACCCACGCAAACAGCCCGTAAAGTGTAACTCGGGGCTGCCAACGCAGAGCCTGTGCGCAGCCTAGGGCTGCCATGTCGACTTGGCAAGTGCACACACTTGCAAGTCCCTAAACCTTCCCTTTTCTACATGTTAGTCACCCCTAAGGTAGGCCCAAGGTACCCCTGTGGGCAGGGTGCATTGTATGTGAAAGGTAGGACATGCCTTGGTGTGTGGCATGTCCTGATAGTGAAACACAGCCTACTTCGTTTTTCACTATGGCAAGGCTACCTGTTCCCCGTAGGCCAGAATGGGCAGTTCTGATTATTACAGCTTATAATCCTAACTGACCCAGGGAACATGGTAGAAATTCGAGTTTAGTATGCCTGGACTCAGAATGATAAAACGCATCTTTTAGTGAAGTTGGTTTTAACATTCCGTGTTTGAAAATACCACTTTTAAAAAGTGGGTATTTTCTTGTCTAACCATCCAAGCCTGCCTCTGCTAGGTTGTGTATTCCTTGTCTGGAGTGCGAGTGACAGGGGCTGGGGGATGCCAGGAGACAGGGTGAGTCAGCACAGGGCTGAATAGCAAGATCTACATGTAGATGGGTGGGAGGAGTACACCTGGGACCTGAATAGGGCTGGGCCTTCCCTCCACAATGCTGGCTCCACCTCCTGTGGTGCGTCTGATGTCCCTGGCCTGCACCCTGAAAGGAAATACGGAGGCTTGTCAACAAAGTGCTCCAAGACTGACCAGAACTGGTTTGGGCCAGGCAAAGGCCTCTCTGCCTTCAGAGAACAAAGGAATTTGGGATATAAATATTGGGGCACTGACCCCATGAATTTAGATCTCGCTGGAATCAAGGAACCTGTCAAGAAGAAGAGCTGGAGAGCTGCTAGGAGGAGTACTGCCCCTTTGCTGAGTGACTGCTTTGTTGGGTTGGCCTGCAGTTGCTGCTTCTGTCTTGGGCAGTGAAAGGACTGGACTGAACTTTCTACAAACTTGTGCTGAGTATCTCCAAGTGCCTGAAACCGAGCTGGCCTCCTGTTAAGAAGTCTCAGGGACTGCAAAGACTTCACAACCCTCTGGGTACCGCTTCTGGAACGCTGTTTCAGTTGCCACAGAGGAAGGGAACCGCAACCGACTCCGTCAACCGACTCCATCGCTGGCTCGGTGTCCTGTTTGCACCGCAGACCGCACCGTCCGCACCTCGCACCGCAACCCTGGTCTCACCGACGACGAAGTCCGACGCCATCGCCACCGAGCCGCTGCTTGCACCATGACCTGTGGGCATCGCAGTTCGCATCGCATCGCTTCACTGTGCCAGCCGGACCAGACCGACGCTGTCGCTGCAACTGGCTCAACAGTCGTGACCGCATCGCATTTGGGGCACCGCTCGCACGTTTGCGACGCACCGCTCCGACTCGCACCGCTGTCCGACGCCAGCTCCCGCACTCCGGCTTGGTCGCCTGCATCGCAACCTGTCAGCACTGCATCGTACACCGTCTCGCCCTGCACCGCACGCCTTGGACTCACCGTCTCCGTCTGCACGACGCTCATCGAGCCGCTGCCTGCACCGCATCGAGGGACACCGCACCTTGCACCGCTCCGCTTTGCACTGCAACCGCGACGAACGCCGACCGGCTCGCATATTCCGTGCCCGCCACAACGAGGAAAGGTACTGTGACCGAGTCTGTTCACGACTCTGCTGGCCCGTAGCGACGCGGTCGGCTGGAACTGTTGGACTCTGTGTATTTCAGCATCGCGGTAGACCCGGACGGGGCTACCGACTCATACAAACTTTGCTTTTGTGTTATTCCTGCAAAGAAGAAGTTATCTTGCAACGTAATCACTTTCAAAGTACTGTACTGTGGATTTTTGTCGTAATTGGTCTTGTCTTGAGTATATAAAAATATTGGTTATTTTTCTAAACTGGTGTGGCGTCCTTTTGTAGTGCTTACACTGTATTACTGTTGGTTATGTGCAAATGCTTTACACACTGCCTCTAGAATAAGCCTGACTGCTCGTGCCAAGCTACCAAGGGGGTGAGCAGGGGTTATTTTAGGAGTGTAACTCCCTTACCCTGACTAGGAAGAAGGGTCCCTACTTGGACAAAGGTGCAAGCCCTTACCAACTAGAGATCCCATTTCTAACATTGGTTGTCAGCGGTGAGGATAGGACTTGTGTTTGCACTTGACTTACAGTGATTAGTGTGCACTACTACCATATCGCAGACCATTACGTACCACATACAGGTTCTTTTTCTTTTTGGCCTATTTTTGATCTTGCCAGTTTGAACTTGCTACTTCAACATGCCTGAATCAATAGTATCATCAATTGCATCAGTAGAAATTGCCTTTGAGGAGGATCTATTGGAAGCCTACAGTGTCAAGGAGTTAAAATCGATTTGCAAGAACCTGAAAGTCCAGGTCAGAGGCCTCACCAGGAAAGATGAGCTACAAAAGGCGCTGAGGGCCTGGGTAGCAGCCAGAGGTGTCAGTGGGCAACCTGGTGATCTCAATGGAGAGGTGGAGGAGCCTGTTCCTAGGGTGGATGTGCTTTTGGGAGGGGGAACCCTCCAGGCCAGGCAGCAATAGTTTGTCCCCAGAGGAGCTGGAGGACAGGCGGGAAGTAAGGAGGTTTGAATTGGAGAAACTCAGAATAGAAAGTGAGAGGGAAGAGAAAAGAATAGCCATGGAGGAAAGGAAAATGGTACTAGATCATGAGAGAATGATCAAGGAGCTGGAGCTAAAGAGTAGATCCGGTTCAGATGGTGGCAGCAATTCTTCAGCACACACAGACAGGATTGTACACATCCCCAAGAATGTAGGTAAAGAGTACAAAAAGGGTGATGACATACAAAGGTGGTTTCAAGGGTACGAGTCATCTATTCATATGAATGGGGTCCCTGAGAGGAACTGGGGAGCGGGGTTGTGGCCTCTCTTTCCAGAGGAAGCTAGGGATACTCTGATAGCTTTGGGTCAGGGACAGGACCTCACCTATGCTGACATGAAAGACGCTCTCCTCACTAGGTATGGGCTCCTCCTGAGAAATACAGGGATCAGTTTAGGTCCAGTAAAAAGTCTGAGGCCAACACTTGGTTGGAATGTGTGGATATGTTCTGTAGGTCGCTGGATGGTTGGGTGAAGGGCAGTAATGTAACAGATTTTCAGGGGCTCTACAATATGATTGCATGGGAGCACTTGTCTAGTCTATGTTTTGCAGATCTGCGCCAGCACCTAGTTGATAGTAAGCTAACTGACCCCAGGAAGCTTGCTATGGAGGCGGACCGCTGGGTGAGTACCAGGGTCCACAAGAAAGCATTTGGGGGAGACTCAGCCAAAGGTGGGCAGGGTCCCCAGCAGAAAGGTGGGGGGACAAGGGTAAAGCACAGGAGTTCTCTAAAGGGCCCCAAACTAGTACCCAGGGTAAAGGTTCCCAGCCCCCGGTGATAAGAAGAAAGGGGTCTCTACAGGGAAGCCTGTTGAGACCGGCCCCCGCAAGTGTTATGCATGTGACCAGGTAGGTCACTTCAAGGGGGACCCCAAGTGCCCAAAGGGGACACAGCCGCCCACCGGTAGACAGTCCAAAGTGTTGGCTAGTGTAGCGCTTGGGGAGGAGGGGTACCCACAGGAGGGTGGGGATCCCGCAGAAATGACCCTCGTCTCACTAGGGGACAGTGAGATGGTCCCAGGAAACCATGTGCCCCCTAACACAAAGAAATATAGCACCTGGGTGACCATCAATGGGAACAGGGTAGAGGCTCTCAGAGATACTGGAGCCAGTGTGACCTCAGTCCGGTGTCACCTGGTCTCTGAGAAGCAGGTAGTCCCAGGGGCATTCCACCAAGTAGTTGCTGTAGACAACTCTGAGCGCCAGTGTATGGTGGCGCAGGTTCCCTTTGAATGGGGGGGGGGTCTCAGGTCCCTTGAGGATGGTTGTGAGCCCCACCATGCCTGTAGATTGTCTGCTAGGTAACGACCTGGAGCAGTCCTTATGGAAGGATGTTGAGTTCAGGTCTCACTTGGAGATGCTTGGGTTGCCAGAGTGGGCATGCGTGTCTACTCGGTCAATGGCAGCCAGGAAGGGTGATCAAGAGGACTTGGAGCCTGGAATAGTGGCCCAAGTCCCTGCCAAGAGGAAGGGCAGGGGGCGCGGGAAACCGGCCCCTGAAGTTCCCACGGACCGGGAGGAGGCGGACCTCGAGGGGGACGCCCCGGTGCCTACAGGGGAGCAGGTAGCCAAACTGGGAGACATCTCTGAGCTGACCCATTGGCAGCAAGAAGGGGGTCCCACCAGGGAGGAGGTCTGCAGGGAGCAGACCGAGTGCCCTACTCTGGAGGGTCTGCGGCGGCAGGCTGCAGACCAGGCAGCTGGTAATCAGTCCGGGTCACATCTGATCTACTGGGAGAATGGTTCCTATACAGTGAGCCTAAGGTTGCTGAGCCTGGGTCAGCCCGTGTGCTGGTGGTACCCCAGCGCTTCAGGACCTTCCTACTGGGTCTGGCTCATGACGTGCCTTTGGCAGGACATTTGGGGCAGGACAAGACCTTTGACAGGCTTGTCACCCACTTCTTTTGGCCCCAAATGCGAAGGCAGTCAGATGCACACTGTAGGTCTTGCCAAACTTGCCAGGCAAGTGGTAAGAGTGGGAGGAAGGTCAAAGCTCCTCTCCAACCTTTTCCTGTTGTTGGAACACCCTTTGAAAGGGTAGGGATGGATATTGTGGGGCCACTGGATCCCAAGACAGCCATGGGCAACAGGTACATCCTGGTCTTGGTGGACCATGCCACCCGGAACCCGGAGGCAATCCCTCTCAGGACAACGACGGCGCCAGTGGTGGGCCGGGCGTTAATGGGGATCTTCTCCCGTGTGGGATTCCCCAGAGAGGTGGTTTCTGATAGGGGGACCAATTTCATATCCAAGTATATGACATCCCTGTGGAAGGAGTGTGGTGTAACCTACAAGTTCACCACTCCTTACCACCCACAAGGAAACGGTCTGGTGGAGAGATTCAACCAGACCTTGAAAGGCATGATCAAGGGTCTAACAGAACCCATGAGACGTAAGTGGGACGTCCTCTTGCCATGCCTGCTCTTTGCATACAGGGAGGTGCCTCAGAAGTCTCTTGGGTACAGCCCCTTTGAGCTCCTGTATGGCCACCCTGTCAGAGGACCTCTGAGTTTGGTAAAGGAAGGCTGGGAGGCAGCTCCCAGGAAAACTCCCCAGGATATGTTTAGCTACATGCTGGCCTTTAGAAACCAAACTGCCCGCTTCAGGAAACTCGCTCAGGCGAACCTAGAGGCAAGCCAGGAAGAAATGAAAAGGTGGTATGACCAGAATGCCACTCTGGTCGAATTTCAACCTGGGCAGAAAGTGTGGGTCATGGCCCCAGTGGAACCTTGTGCCTTGCAGGACAAGTGGACTGGGCCATATGAGGTGGTGGAGCGCAAAAGTGACGTCACCTACCTGGTGAATTTGCAGACTCCAAGGAACCCCTTGAGGGTCCTTCACGTGAACCGCCTCAAGCCCCACTTCGAGAGGTCCGACGTGAGTATGCTCTTGGCGACAGATGATGGGGTGGAAGAGGAGAGTGAGCCTCTCCCTGACCTCCTGTCTACCAAGGAGCATGATGGGTCAGTGGAAGGTGTGATCCTCTCCCCTACACTGACTCAGGAGCAGCAGTTGGACTGTCACCAGTTGTTGGGACAGTTCGCCCCACTGTTCTCTCTGACCCCCGGTGTTACTCACTGGTGTACCCATGACGTGGACACTGGTGACAGCCCTCCTGTAAAGCACAAAATGTACAGGTTGACTGACCGGGTCAGGGCCAGCATCAAGGAGGAGGTCTCTAAGATGTTGGCGTTAGGGGTGACTGAGCCCTCCAACAGTCCTTGGGCCAGCCCAGTGGTCTTGTTCCCAAAGGCTGCTGCACCCGGTGCCACTCCAGAACTCCGGTTTTGTGTGGACTACCGTGGGCTCAATGCCGTCACCAGGACTGACGCGCACCCCATCCCCAGAGCTGATGAGATCATTGATCGGTTGGGAGCTGCCCGGTTCCTCAGCACGTTTGATTTAACGTCTGGGTACTGGCAGATTGCCTTAACCGATGGGGCCAAGGAGAGATCAGCATTCTCAACCCCAGAAGGTCATTACCAATTCCGGGTGATGCCCTTTGGGTTGAAGAATGCCCCTGCCACCTTTCAGAGGTTGGTCAATCAGGTGTTGGCTGGGCTGGAGGATTTCAGTGCCGCCTACCTGGATGGCATTGCTGTGTTCAGTTCCAGCTGGGAAGAACATTTACAGCACCTTGAGAAAGTGTTGAGGGCTCTGCAAGGTGCAGGCCTCACGATCAAGGCCAGTAAGTGCCAGATTGGGCAGGGTTCTGTGGTGTACTTGGGACACCAGGTAGGAAGTGGCCAGGTGGCGCCCCTACAACCCAAGATTGACACCATTCTGGCTTGGGAGCCCCCAAAGACCCAGACAGAGGTGAGGGCCTTCTTAGGTCTCACCGGCTACTATAGGAGATTTGTTAAGGGCTATGGCACCATCGTTGCCCCCTTAACAGAGCTGACTTCGAAGAAGCAGCCCAGGAAAGTGATCTGGACTGAGTACTGCCAGAAAGCTTTTGATGCCCTGAAGGCAGCCATGTGCACGGCGCCCGTGCTCAAGGCACCTGACTTCTCCAAGGAATTAGTCGTGCAGACTGACGCTTCAGAGCATGGTCTGGGAGCGGTGCTCTCACAACTGAACGAAGAGGGCCTGGATCAGCCTGTAGTCTTCCTTAGCAGGAGACGACTCCCCAGGGATCAGAGGTGGAGTGCCATAGAAAGGGAAGCTTTTGCTGTGGTCTGGGCACTGAAGAAGCTGAGACCATACCTGTTTGGGACTCACTTCCGGGTTCAGACAGACCACAGGCCCCTCAGATGGTTGATGCAAATGAGGGGTGAGAATCTAAAACTGCTGAGGTGGTCCATCTCCCTACAGAGAATGGACTTTACGGTGGAACACCGTCCTGGTACAGAACACGCCAGATGGTCTGTCCAGGTTCTTCCGCCTTAGTGAAGAGAACTCCAATGGGGTTGGGTAGTTCTCCCAACTTTCAGCTGGAGGGGACATGTGTTAGACTTGGCATCTTTTGGCGTGTTTCCCCTGACTTTTTGCTTTCTGACCTCCTGGTTTTGACTCTGTTTATGCTGGTGTAATGACTCTGCGCACTTTCCTCACTGCTGTCCAGTGGGAAAGTGCAAGTGCTCCTGTATAAAATGTGTATGGATTGGTATTTCCATGATTGGCCTATTTGATCTATGTGTCAGTCCCTAGTAAAGCGTACTGCGAGTGCCAGGGCCTATAGATCAAATGCTGTTGGTGGGCTGCAGCACTGGATTGTGCCACCCATGCAAACAGCCCGTAAAGTGTAACTCGGGCCTGCCAACGCAGAGCCTGTGCGCAGCCTGGGGCTGCCATGTCGACTTGGCAAGTGCACACACTTGCAAGTCCCTAAACCTTCCTTTTCTACATGTTAGTCACCCCTAAGGTAGGCCCAAAGTACCCCTGTGGGCAGGGTGCATTGTATGTGAAAGGTAGGACATGCCTTGGTGTGTGGCATGTCCTGATAGTGAAACACAGCCTACTTCGTTTTTCACTATGGCAAGGCTACCTGTTCCCCGTAGGCCAGAATGGGCAGTTCTGATTATTACAGCTTATAATCCTAACTGACCCAGGGAACATGGTAGAAATTCGAGTTTAGTATGCCTGGACTCAGAATGATAAAACGCATCTTTTAGTGAAGTTGGTTTTAATATTCCGTGTTTGAAAATACCACTTTTAGAAAGTGGGTATTTTCTTGTCTAACCATCCAAGCCTGCCTCTGCTAGGTTGTGTATTCCTTGTCTGGAGTGCGAGTGACAGGGGCTGGGGGATGCCAGGAGACAGGGTGAGTCAGCACAGGGCTGAATAGCAAGATCTACATGTAGATGGGTGGGAGGAGTACACCTGGGACCTGAATAGGGCTGGGCCTTCCCTCCACAATGCTGGCTCCACCTCCTGTGGTGCGTCTGATGTCCCTGGCCTGCACCCTGAAAGGAAATACGGAGGCTTGTCAACAAAGTGCTCCAAGACTGACCAGAACTGGTTTGGGCCAGGCAAAGGCCTCTCTGCCTTCAGAGAACAAAGGAATTTGGGATATAAATATTGGGGCCCTGACCCCATGAATTTAGATCTCGCTGGAATCAAGGAACCTGTCAAGAAGAGCTGGAGAGCTGCTAGGAGGAGTACTGCCCCTTTGCTAAGTGACTGCTTTGTTGGGTTGGCCTGCAGTTGCTGCTTCTGTCTTGGGCAGTGAAAGGACTGGACTGAACTTTCTACAAACTTGTGCTGAGTATCTCCAAGGGCCTGAAACCGAGCTGGCCTCCTGTTAAGAAGTCTCAGGGACTGCAAAGACTTCACAACCCTCTGGGTACCGCTTCTGGAACGCTGTTTCAGTTGCCACAGAGGAAGGGAACCGCAACCGACTCCGTCAACCGACTCCATCGCTGGCCCGGTGTCCTGTTTGCACCGCAGACCGCACCGTCCGCACCTCGCACCACAATCCTGGTCTCACCGACGACGACGTCCGACGCCATCGCCACCGAGCCGCTGCTTGCACCGTGACCTGTGGGCACCGCAGTTCGCATCGCATCGCTTCACTGTGCCAGCCGGACCAGACCGACGCTGTCACTGCAACTGGCTCAACAGTCATGACTGCATCGCATTTGGGGCACCGCTCGCACGTTTGCGACGCACCGCTCCGACTCGCACCGCTGTCCGACGCCAGCTCCCGCACTCCGGCTTGGTCGCCTGCATCGCAACCTGTCAGCACCGCATCGTACACCGTCTCGCCCTGCACCGCACGCCTTGGACTCACCGACTCCGTCTGCACGACGCTCACCGAGCTGCTGCCTGCACCGCATCGAGAGACACCGCACCTTGCACCGCTCCGCTTTGCACCGCAACCGCGACGAACGCCGACCGGCTCGCACACTCCGTGCCCGCCACAACGAGGAAAGGTACTGTGACCGAGTCTGTTCACGACTCTGCTGGCCCGTAGCGACGCGGTCGGCTGGAACTGTTGAACTCTGTGTATTTCAGCATCGCGGAAGACCCGGACGGGGCTACCGACTCGTACAAACTTTGCTTTTGTGTTATTCCTGCAAAGAAGAAGTTAACTTGCAACATAATCACTTTCAAAGGACTGTACTGTGGATTTTTGTCGTAATTGGTCTTGTCTTGAGTATATAAAAATATTGGTTATTTTTCTAAACTGGCGTGGCGTCCTTTTGTAGTGCTTACACTGTATTACTGTTGGCCCCCAGCGCCTTGAGACCCGTAAGGGTGAGTAGCTGCGCTATATAAAAATGGACTTACTTACTTACGTTATGTGCAAATGCTTTACACACTGCCTCTAGAATAAGCCTGACTGCTCGTGCCAAGCTACCAAGGGGGTGAGCAGGGGTTATTTTAGGAGTGTAACTCCCTTACCCTGACTAGGAAGAAGGGTCCCTACTTGGACAAAGGTGCAAACCCTTGCCAACTAGAGATCCCATTTCTAACAAGCTTATAACTGGTAAAACAAACAGCTTAACACTCCTTCAAGACTTAGCCTGAAGGCTGCTCTCCATAGCTACCACTAGGATAGCTTTCAATAAAGGTTGTCTTTACACCTATCATCAATAAAGCTTGTTTGGACTGGTGCAAGGTGCCCACTATAACTAGTGGACAGCATATGCCAGGCCAACTTCTCACATTGGTGTGCAGCGGTTGGATTCAAGCTTGCCTTTGTTTTACCAGATAATCTCAAGTGTGTGATCAACTGAAAACCACTAAAGGTACCTCAGGTACATATAAATTCAAGCTTAGCAATACAGTAAGTTCTACTGAACTTAGAGTTGTGTGTTAAGGGCTTAGCACACCCTTTCTACAACTCAAGAGAGTTTAGTAGGCCACACTAGAGTAGGTAGTGCATACACCACACCTCACTAGTGATGTCTTCAGTGCCAGGAACTAGTAGGTCCCTGCCAGGAACCAGTGGGCTCCTACCCTCCAAATATGACAACCTCCCATTCTTGGAATTGAGAGAGTTGTGCAAGATTAGGAAGCTGAAGACAGGCAAAAGTGCCAACACCCAACGTCTCATGGAGATGCTTCTGCTGGATGATCTCAGAAGACCCATAGGGTCTGCAGGGGTAGGCAGAGAGGGTGGGGCAGAAGATGAGGAAGGGACCAGGGATGAAAATACCCAGGACCTGACCTCTGAAACTGGCCAGGATGATGAAAATGATCTTGCCCTGGACAATACAGCTCCTCCTGCAGATGAGGAGGAGGATCAGAATGACCTCCCCTTTGTCCCACCAGGAAGAGTTGTGAGTGTGCCTAGAAGGTCTAGATCTCCTTCTCAGGAGTCTAACCATTCTGACACCTCAGTAGGGACCTCTGTTTCTTCTCATAGGAGGGAAACCTCTAATGAAAGGAAAAAGAGACTGCTCCAGTATGAAGAAGCTCAGCTTAGGATCAGAAGAGAGCAGCTGGCTATAGACAGGGAGTCCCTAGAGCTTCATAGACAAAGAAGAAAGTTGGGACTAGAGTCCCATGGTGGCAGCAACTTCCCTAGTGGTAGGGAAAGGTCTTATGACCATAGAAACCTGAACAAGATTGTCCCTCCCTACCAGAGTGGGGATGACATCCACAAATGGATTACTGCACTGGAAAGGGCCTGTAAAGTTCAGAGGGTCCCCCAGGAGCAGTGGGCAGCAATCTTGTGGCTCTCCTTTGCAGACAAAGGTAGAGACAAGCTCCTCACTGTAAGAGAAGAGGATGCTGATGATTACCAAGTCCTAAAGAGTGCCCTAATAGATGGGTTTGGCCTAACCACTGAGCAATACAGGTTAAAGTTCAGAGATACCCAAAAGGCACAGACACAGGACTGGGTGGACTTTGTAGATTGTGCTACTAAGGCTCTGGAAGGCTGGTTACTTGGCAGTAAGGTGTGTGACTTCAAAGGATTGTATAATTTAATCATGAGGGAGCAGATTCTTAATAACTGTCAGAATCAGTTGCTACATCAGTACCTGGTTGACTCTGATCTGACCTCTCCCCAAGAATTGGGAAAGAAGGCAGACAAATGGGTCAGAACCAGGATGAAGCAGAGAGTACAGAACCAAGGTGGTGACCAGAAGAACCAAGATTCCAAAAACTCTGACAAGGGTGGGGAAAAGGGTAAAGACCAGAAGTCTTCTCAAGGTCCCCAAAAATCTGCATCTGGTGGGGAATCCCAATCTACTAAAGGAAAAGGCCAAAAGAAACCATGGTGCAAAATCTGTAAGCAGAAGTCTCACTGGACAAGTGATTGCACCAAGTCCAAAGACTCCAATCCAGCCACCATTGCCCCTAAGGCAACTGTTCCCCCTAGTCCAGCTACAAATGGTGGTGGAAACCCTCAGAATAAGGGTTTAGTAAGGTTGACCCTGGGTACTGAGATGGGCTCTGGCCTAGTCAGAGTGCCAACTCAGGCTGTCCTAGTCTGTGATGGGGGCATGGATATGTCCCCCTTTGTGAGTCCCAATAATTTGGGCAAATACAGACAGCAGCCTTTAATTAATGGAAGAGAGGCTTTGGCATTCAGAGACACAGGAGCAAGTGTCACCATGGTGACACAAGATCTTGTGGATCCTGGGCAGATTATACTTGGTGAAATGTACCAAGTGACCAATGCTAGCAATGTCAGAACAGACCATTCTCTGGCAGTTGTTAACTTCTCCTGAGGAGGGGTAACTGGCCTTAAGAAGGTTGTGGTGAGTGCAGACTTACCAGTTGAATGCTTGCTTGGCAATGATCTTGAAACCTCAGCTTGGGCAGAGGTGGAGCTCAGGAAACATGCAGAAATGTTAGGGATCCCTGCACATGTCTTTGCTTTGACTAGGTCACAGGCAAAAATGTCAAAAGCTGAACAGGCCCTGGATTCTGGAATAATGGACCAGGTGCCTCCCAAGAGGAGGAGCAGTAGGGTTAAGGCAGTGCCTTCCCCCTTGGCTCAGGAAGAAGATCAGTCTTTTGAGGAAGATGATCTCAGTCCTGAAGAAGGAACTGTCCCAGAGGAGCTTGAACCTGATCAGGTTGAGTTCTTGGGGACAGGGGGCCCTTACAGGGCAGATCTGAGCCAGGAGCAGCTGAACTGCCCCTCTCTTGAACCCCTCAGACAGCAAGCTGCTGCTGAGGCTGCTGGGAATGCTAGTGGCACCCATAAGATATATTGGGATGATGGACTCCTGTACTCAGAGAGTAGAGACCCCAAGCCTGGAGCAGCCAGGAGGTTGGTTATACCTATGAAGTTCAGGGGCTTCATATTGACACTAGCCTATGATATCCCTTAGCAGGTCACTTGGGCCAGAACAAGACTTGGGACAGAATTGTCCCTCACTTTCCCTGGCCCCACATGTCTGAAGACACCAAGGAGTTTTGTCGCTCCTGTGTAACCTGCCAAGCTGGTGGGAAGGCAGGTGGCACCACAAAGGCCCCCCTGATACCACTACCTGTGGTGGGGATCCCCTTTGAGAGGGTGGAGATTGACATAGTTGGTCCCATGGATCCCCAAACAGCATCTGGGCACAGGTTTATCCTGGTGGTGGTGGACCATGCCACCAGGTACCCAAAAGCCATTCCCCTTAGGACCACTACAGCCCCTGTGTTGGCAAGGGCCCTCCTGGGAATTTTCTCAAGAGTGGGCTTTCGTAAGGAGGTAGTATCAGACAGAGATGCAAACTTTATGTCCAGTTACTTGACTGCAATGTGGAAGGAGTGTGGAGTGACTTATAAGTTCACCACACCCTATCACCCACAATGCAATGGTTTAGTTGAGAGATTCAACAAAACCTTGAAGGGCATGATTAAAGGGCTCCCAGAAAAGCTTAGGCGAAGATGGGACATACTCTTGCCCTGCCTTTTATTTGCATACAGGGAGGTGCCTCAAAAGGGGTTGGCTACAGCCCTTTTGAACTTTTGTTTGGCCATCCTGTCAGGGGTCCACTGTGTCTGGTTAAGGAAGGTTGGGAGTTACCTCTCAAACCCCCTAAACAGGACATAGTGGACTATGACCTTGGTCTCCGCTCCAGGATGGCTGAGTATATGAAAAAGGCAACCAAAAACCTTGAGGCTAGCCAGGAATTACAGAAGGCCTGGCATGACCAAAAGGCTGTGCTGGCTGTTTACCAGCCAGGACAGAAGGTGTGGGTGTTGGAGCCAGTGGCCCCAGCAGCCCTCCAAGACAAGTGGAGTGGCCCCAATACCATTGTTGAACAGAAGGGAGAGGTCACCTATCTGGTAGACGTGGGAACTCCCAGGAGCCCCCACAGGGTGCTCCATGTCAACAGGCTGAAGCCATATGTGGACAGGGCTGACATGGGCTTGCTCGTGGCAACTGATGAGGGACAGGAGGAGGAGAGTGACCCTCTCCCTGACCTGCTCTCACAGAACCCTGATGATGGGTCAGTGGATGGTGTAGCCGTGGCAGGCATCCTCACTGCTCAGCAGCAAACTGATTGTAGACAGGTGCTCAATCAGTTCAGACACATGTTTTCTCTGACTCCAAGTCAGACCACCTGGTGTACTCATGAAGTGGACACTGGGGACAGTCTGCCTGTTAAAAGTAAGATTTACAGGCAACCTGACCAGGTCAGGGACTGTATCAGGACATAAGTCCAGAAAATGTTGGAGCTGGGTGTCATTGAGCCTTCAGATAGCCCTTGGGCTAGTCCAGTGGTCCTGGTGCCAAAACCTCACACTAAAGATGGTAAGAGAGAGATGAGGTTTTGTGTGGACCACAGAGGCCTCAATGCAGTTACTAGGACTGATGCCCATCCAATCCCCAGGGCAGATCAGCTAATAGACACTTTGGCCTCAGCCAAGTATCTAAGCACATTTGACCTAACAGCTGGCTACTGGCAGATCAGACTAGCTGATGATGCAAAGCCAAAAACTGCATTTTCTACCCCTGGTGGGCTTTACCAATTTGTGGTGATGCCCTTTGGTTTGAAAAATGCACCTGCAACTTTTCAGAGGTTGGTGAACACAGTCCTTACAGGTCTGGAGGCCTATAGTGCAGCATATCTAGATGATATTGCTGTCTTTAGCTCCACCTGGGAGGATCACCTGGTCCACCTCAGAAATGTTTTGGAGGCCCTGCAGAAGGCAGGCCTAACTATCAAGGCCACAAAGTGCCAGATAGGGCAGAGTCAGGTTGTGTACCTGGGCCACCTTGTGGGTGGAGGCCAGGTTCAACCATTGCAGAGCAAAATCCAGACCATCATGGACTGGGTTGCTCCATCTACCCAGACTCAGGTGAGAGCCTTCTTAGGCCTGACTGGGTACTACAGAAGATTTGTCAAGGGGTATGGATCAATAGTGACACCCCTGAATGACTTAACCTCCAAGAAAATGCCCAAAAAGGTTCAGTGGACAGTTAGCTGTCAAAAGGCATTTGATGACCTGAAGCAGGCCATGTGCACTGCTCCCATTCTGCAGAGTCCTGATTACTCCAAAAAGTTCATTGTGCAAACTGATGCATCTGAGTTGGTGGTAGGGACTGTACTATCACAGTTGAATGATGAAGGTCAGGATCAGCCAGTAGCTTTTATTAGCAGAAGGCTGACCCCCAGAGAGAAACGTTAGTCAGCCATTGAGAGGGAGGCCTTTGCTGTGGTTTGGGCTCTGAAGAAGCTGAGGCCATACTTGTTTGGCACTCACTTCCTTGTTCAGACAGACCATAAGCCCCTCTTATGGCTAAAACAGATGAAGGGTAAAAACCCCAAACTTTTGAGGTGGTCCATTTCCCTACAGGGGATGGACTTTACAGTGGGACATAGACCTGGGAGTAACCATGCCAATGCAGATGGACTCTCCAGATATTTCCACTTAGAACATGAAGACTTAACTGGTCAAGGTTAGTTAAATGTCCCTGCGTTTGGGTGGGGGGTTGTGTAAGAGAGTAGGATCTGCCTCTTATGGTTACCCCTACTTTTTGCTGGTGTATCACTGTTTTTCGACTTTAGTCTGGCTGGGGCCCTGCTATTCAGGACCCCAGCCTAGCTGCTTCCTCTCTAAATTGATTCCCTGTACTTTAGGTGCATCACAGATTGGATTCTGGAGTGCCCTTATAAGTCCCTAGTATATGGTATACTATGTACCCAGGGCATAGGTACCCCAGAGGCCTACCAGGGGCTGAAGCATGTATTGTGCCACCCCTGGAAGGCCATCCAAAATGACACCACTGGACTGCTACTGCAGCCTGAGTAAGGTGGTGCATGCACCCCTTACAGAGATATATGTTCACTATATCTCACCTAACACTGCACATAGAAAACTATCAGTCACCCCTATGGCAGGCCTTATCAATCCTGAAGGCAGGGTGCTTGGTTATATGTGAGAGGGTGCCCATGCATGAGCAGAGCCCCTATGCAGCCTTCGGAATCTCCTCTCCGGGGTTGTCTGTGGTGCAGCCTGACCATATACTCTTAAGTGCATTATATCTAAACGGTAAATGCTAACTTTGGGATGGCTGCACGGAAACATGTCATGTTTGGTGTCAAACACCTTGGAATCATACCCCCACACCAGTAACTGGTGTGGGAGTATGATCCCACCCTTCTAGAGGGAGAGACATGAAAGCACCGGTATACCTGGTACCAACTAAACAGAGCCTGGCATCACAAAATGGATGCTGCAGCCACCAACACGAGTCTGGCCTCCTGCTGCTGACCGAAACTCCGGCAGGGGAGGCCTGGACAATAGGTTTCCTGTCACAGGGAGGTTTTACCACCTCCCAGACAGGCCTTAGTGGATTGGGGCTGGGTGGGTGCACTCTCTGAGTGCTTTGAAGTCCTGCACTGGGGGCACATTTGGTGTCCTCGTGCATACCCCAGTTCAAACCGGTTGCAGGGGCTACCAGCCCCTGCTCTGGCGTGAAACTGGACAAAGGAAATGGGTGTAGCCACCCCTCTGTCCAAACCCTCCCATAGGTGGGTCCCCAGAGTTAGTCCAACCCCCTTCTTTAGTATAAGTAAGGGAACCCTGGCAACAGGACTTGAGATATCCCTGGACAAAACTCTGCTAGTGAATCCTGGAACTTCGACACTCTACTAAAGACTAGATGACTGAAGAAATCTCCCTAGGGGTCAAGGAGTGACTCCCCTGCTTGGCAGGCACCAACAAAGCATTTGCCAGTCTGCATCTCCAAAGCTCCCGCCGGACTCTGAAGGACTTGCAGCCCAGGAAGAGGATTTCCAGACATCCCAGAGGCCGATCCGAGTCCCCAGCAAAGCTGAGACCCACAGCCCTCGTGAGTAGCGTGGAATCGGAACTCCTGGTTAATGTGCACATTTGCTAGTGCATTGACTTCTCGACAACTCTTGAAGTCCTGCATTGGGTTACTCGTAGCGCAGGCCACAAGCAATATTTGCTTCGAAGATTGTGAGCCTACACTCCACGAGTGTTCCGTGGGCCCGCTTCCTGCATTTCCGCTTGGGGCTCCTTCGCGATCCCTGGTCCATCGACTGGTGGGTCCCTGTGAAGGCAACTCTGATTTTCTTTGGGTGTTTCTGGTTGTTGCAGATGTGCCCTAACTTCCCACCAAGTGGTGAGTCCCTCAGACCTGGCTGGTCTGCTCCGAAGTATCTTTCTCCTTTCTGCGTGGGTTGCTGTTGCCAAGGCTTGTTGTGTTCAATCCGGACACCAACGCTGCAGCACTCGACATCCTTTGTGGCACAGCTCGAATCCAGCTCCTGGTTGTCGTCGACACCTCCTGGTTCTCGTGGCTGAAGAGTAAAGCTTCACCTCTTTCACCTGAAGCACCCAACATCGGTGGGCATTCGACTATCGTGCCCCTGGTCACTGGCAAGTGACCCAGACTCTGTCCCCTCTGCTTTCAGGTTCTTCTCATCTTCGATCCAGGCTTGGATCTCTTCGGACACTTCGCATCTTCCCGGCAGCAGCACTTCGTGGCAGGCTGCCATTGAAAACGACGACGCGACCCGACACCATTTGACACCTATGCACCCGGCTTCCCGGGGTGAGGTAACTCGAGTACTACGGTGCTCCCGTGGGTGTTGACCCTAGAACTGTCTAAGTCCCAGAGGGTTTGGTCCTAGTCCAATTCTAAGTGTCCCTAATCTCTAAAACAATAACCGCGACTTTCCCATAGACTTTAACGGAGCTCGCGGCTGTGTTCACACACTGCACACAGCCCCCGTGGGTCCCCTGTGTCACTACCTTGGGTGGTTCCTTGGGGTCCCAGCGATTCTACAGGCTCTAGGCCTTGTGTCTACTTAAGTCGTGGTTCTTATACCACTTTCTTAATATATGGTTTGGTACGCCCCTAGGGCTAATCGTATTTTGTGCTAATTTACTGAGCTATTTGAATGTAACTTGTGTACTTTGACCTCTAGCCTCATAAAGAGACTATTGGGTAGTGTTTAGTAATAAATATATATATTTTATATATATACCTGGTGTGGTTCTCCTTTCATTTGATCCTTTATGAGCTTATAACTGGTAAAACAAACAGCTTAACACTCCTTCAAGCCTTAGCCTGAAGGCTGCTCTCCATAGCTACCACTAGGATAGCTTTCAATAAAGGTTGTCTTTAAACCTATCATCAATAAAGGTCGTTTGGACTGATGCAAGGTGCCCACTATAACTAGTGGACAGCATATGCCAGGCCAACTTCTCACATTGGTGTGCAGCGGTTGGATTCAAGCTTGCCTTTGTTTTACCAGATAATCTCAAGTGTGTGATCAACTGAAAACCACTAATGGTACCTCAGGTACATATAAATTCAAGCTTAGCAATACAGTAAGTTCTACTGAACTTAGAGTTGTGTGTTAAGGGCTTAGCACACCCTTTCTACAACTCAAGAGAGTTTAGTAGGCCACACTAGAGTAGGTAGTGCATACACCACACCTCACTAGTGATGTCTTCAGTGCCAGG
This sequence comes from Calotriton arnoldi, assembly GCA_963921515.1. Taxonomy (NCBI): domain Eukaryota; kingdom Metazoa; phylum Chordata; class Amphibia; order Caudata; family Salamandridae; genus Calotriton; species Calotriton arnoldi. Next base: position 775,729 of record CAWUFW010008374.1, on the reverse strand, counting down.
AACCAGTAGGTCCCTGCCAGGAACCAGTGGGCTCCTACCCTCCAAATATGACAACCTCCCATTCTTGGAATTGAGAGAGTTGTGCAAGATTAGGAAGCTGAAGACAGGCAAAAGTGCCAACATCCAACGTCTCATGGAAATGCTTCTGCTGGATGATCTCAGAAGACCCATAGGGTCTGCAGGGGTAGGCAGAGAGGGTGGGGCAGAAGATGAGGAAGGGACCAGGGGTAAAAATACCCAGGACCTGACCTCTGAAACTGGCCAGGAAGATGAAAATGATCTTGCCCTGGACAATACAGCTCCTCCTGCAGATGAGGAGGAGGATTAGAATGACCTCCCCTTTGTCCCACCAGGAAGAGTTGTGAGTGTGCCTAGAAGGTCTAGATCTCCTTCTCAGGAGTCTAACCATTCTGACACCTCAGTAGGGACCTCTGTTTCTTCTCATAGGAGGGAAACCTCTAATGAAAGGAAAAAGAGACTGCTCCAGTATGAAGAAGCTCAGCTTAGGATCAGAAGAGAGCAGCTGGCTATAGACAGGGAGTCCCTAGAGCTTCATAGACAAAGAAGAAAGTTGGGACTAGAGTCCCATGGTGGCAGCAACTTCCCTAGTGGTAGGGAAAGGTCTTATGACCATAGAAACCTGAACAAGACTGTCCCTCCCTACCAGAGTGGGGATGACATCCACAAATGGATTACTGCACTGGAAAGGGCCTGTAAAGTTCAGAGGGTCCCCCAGGAGCAGTGGGCAGCAATCTTGTGGCTCTCCTTTGCAGACAAAGGTAGAGACAAGCTCCTCACTGTAAGAGAAGAGGATGCTGATGATTACCAAGTCCTAAAGAGTGCCCTAATAGATGGGTTTGGCCTAACCACTGAGCAATACAGGTTAAAGTTCAGAGATACCCAAAAGGCACAGACACAGGATGGGGTGGACTTTGTAGATTGTGCTACTAAGGCTCTGGAAGGCTGGTTACTTGGCAGTAAGGTGTGTGACTTCAAAGGATTGTATAATTTAATCATGAGGGAGCAGATTCTTAATAACTGTCAGAATCAGTTTCTACATCAGTACCTGGTTGACTCTGATCTGACCTCTCCCCAAGAATTGGGAAAGAAGGCAGACAAATGGGTCAGAACCAGGGTGAAGCAGAAAGTACAGAACCAAGGTGGTGACCAGAAGAAGCAAGATTCCAAAAACTCTGACAACGGTGGGGAAAAGGGTAAAGACCAGAAGCCTTCTCAAGGTCCCCAAAAATCTGCATCTGGTGGGGAATCCCAATCTACTAAAGGAAAAGGCCAAAAGAAACCATGGTGCAAAATCTGTAAGCAGAAGACTCACTGGACAAGTGATTGCACCAAGTCCAAAGACTCCAATCCAGCCACCATTGCCCCTAAGGCAACTGTTCCCCTAGTCCAGCTACAAATGGTGGTGGAAACCCTCAGAATAAGGGTTTAGTAGGGTTGACCCTGGGTACTGAGATGGGCTCTGGCCTAGTCAGAGTGCCAACTCAGGCTGTCGTAGTCTGTGATGGGGGCATGGATATGTCCCCTTTGTGAGTCCCAATAATTTGGGCAAATACAGACAGCAGCCTTTAATTAATGGAAGATAGGCTTTGGCATTCAGGGACACAGGAGCAAGTGTCACCATGGTGACACAAGATCTTGTGGATCCTGGGCAGATTATACTTGGTGAAATGTACCAAGTGACCAATGCTAGCAATGTCAGAACAGACCATTCTCTGGCAGTTGTTAACTTCTCCTGGGGAGGGGTAACTGGCCTTAAGAAGGTTGTGGTGAGTGCAGACCTACCAGTTGAATGCTTGCTTGGCAATGATCTTGAAACCTCAGCTTGGGCAGAGGTGGAGCTCAGGAAACATGCAGAAATGTTAGGGATCCCTGCACATGTCTTTGCTGTGACTAGGTCACAGGCAAAAATGTCAAAAGCTGAACAGGCCCTGGATTCTGGAATAATGGACCAGGTGCCTCCCAAGAGGAGGAGCAGTAGGGTTAAGGCAGTGCCTTTCCCCTTGGCTCAGGAAGAAGATCAGTCCTTTGAGGAAGATGATCCCAGTCCTGAAGAAGGAACTGTCCCAGAGGAGCTTGAACCTGATCAGGTTGAGTTCTTGGGGACAGGGGGCCCTTCCAGGGCAGATCTGAGCCAGGAGCAGCTGAACTGCCCCTCTCTTGAACCCCTCAGACAGCAAGCTGCTGCTGAGGCTGCTGGGAATGCTAGTGGCACCCATAAGATATATTGGGATGATGGACTCCTGTACTCAGAGAGTAGAGACCCCAAGCCTGGTGCAGCCAGGAGGTTGGTTATACCTCTGAAGTTCAGGGGCTTCCTATTGACACTAGCCCATGATATTCCCTTAGCAGGTCACTTGGGCCAGAACAAGACTTGGGACAGAATTGTCCCTCACTTTCCCTGGCCCCACATGTCTGAAGACACCAAGGAGTTTTGTCGCTCCTGTGTAACCTGCCAAGCCAGTGGGAAGGCAGGTGGCACCACAAAGGCCCCCCTGATACCACTACCTGTGGTGGGGGTCCCCTTTGAGAGGGTGGGGATTGACATAGCTGGTCCCATGGATCCCCAAACAGCATCTGGGCACAGGTTTATCCTGGTGGTGGTGGACCATGCCACCAGGTACCCAAAAGCCATTCCCCTTAGGACCACTACAGCCCCTGTGTTGGCAAGGGCCCTCCTGGGAATTTTCTCAAGAGTGGGCTTTCCTAAGGAGGTAGTATCTGACAGAGATGCAAACTTTATGTCCAGTTACTTGACTGCAATGTGGAAGGAGTGTGGAGTGACTTATAAGTTCACCACACCCTATCACCCACAATGCATTGGTTTAGTTGAGAGATTTAATCACAATAAGAAGTTTATCAAAAAAGGATTAATATTTTAAAATATATGTGCTGAGACTTTGGGCTTCTTATTGGACATATAACAGCAGGATAGAATTTTGGGTAAGTTTCACCATGTGCCCCTTATAAATGTTGTGGTTATTTTACTGTACAGTCTCTTTGTAGCATATATATACATAGATATATGCAAACTCTTTCCCTTTTTCATTAGAAAGGATAGTATACAATTGTTCGACGGCATGTACTTTGGAGGCTTGCACGCCACTCTGCCCCTCTGATTGCTGTCTTCTGTTTGTTTTTACTGGTAAGAGTTACTCTAATCTCAGATATACTATTTGGGGGTTTTAACACATCTAGACGGTTCCCTAAAAAATTCTTGGCCATTCTCAGAAGAGGTGACACTAATAGGACTATTATGAGTTTCTGTTTTTTCCTTTTTCTTTCTTCTTCTGTTTTCGCCATATAGTTGGCTTTTTGTAATTGTTTGGGATTATATGTTTGGGTGAGCACTATTTTCCTGTGCACTTTTCCAATGGTGAATGTGTGATTTATTTATTATCAGGATAGTGGTAGACTAAACTATGACGTATTGAAATGCAACCAGCTATGGAATCAATGTATAAATTGTTACTTGGTATTGTTGTTTCACAGGTACCCCCCGCCCATTCCATTTGGGATGTTTTTGAGTATGTTTTGGTCCTGAAGAAGGTGGTGCCATTGCGAATCCCACCAAAACGCGCGTAGACCATCATTGTTTGCATGGAGAGTTTCCTCAGAGGTGGATACAACTATTATTTTGAATGTGGATTATTATTCGCTTTTATCTGTCCTTGTTAAGCTTTCCAGGATCTCCATATGAGAGGGTTCCGTGTTTGTGTATGAGTGTTAGGGTGTTTGGGTTTATGTGAGGAGTGAATGCAGGAGTGAAGTGTAGCATGGGGTGCTTCTACTGTATACAATTTTTGATTGTAAATATTTGTTGTTTTTTTAGATTTTTTGTTGTTGTCCCTTTTCAGATCACACAGCCACAGTTGAAGATCTGACTATAATGTGATATATTGCATCTTAAAGCTGTCCTTGTAATATGTATTGATTGCTCAAATGCTACCACTCTATTCTTATAGTGGTAGATATTTAAGTATATGATTGTATCATTGACTAATCTGATTGTCAGGACAACTGCATATGAGATGTAATTTTATGATCAATTCACGTTTTAAGATAAATATTAATAAAGATACATGCATTATTTTCATATAAATCATTTCAAGTGAATTTTCTTTGAAGCTGGTTACATAGCTTGAACCTTTCTAGGTCGCATAGAAAAGCAATATAGGTCAGTTCAGAGGTTTTCTTTCTTGTTTGTCGTATTCCCCCTCCTCTTGGACCTAGAAGTATTTGGGGGTACCCTTTTTCCTATGGTTAGTTGAGAGATTCAACAAAACCTTGAAGGGCATGATTAAAGGGCTCCCAGAAAAGCTTAGGCGAAGATGGGACATACTCTTGCCCTGCCTTTTATTTGCATACAGGGAGGTGCCTCAAAAGTAGGCCTAGGCGGTAAATTCCGTTCCGCTCGCGGAATTTGCGGAATTTGGGTAATTTTGCGTTCCGCAGAGAACGCGGAATTGCCAAAAATTCCGCGATCCGCGGCTTCGCGGAGTTTTTTGCTTGTTCGCGCTTTCAAAATGTGTGTTCGCAAGATATTTCTCCCCGAGCATGCAAACAACATTCGCGAACAGGAAAAAAGCATCGCGAACGGGCGGAAAAAGCAATTCCGCGTGTTCGCGGAACTTTTGCGTGCTCGTGGAGATTTTTTACCATTTCGCGGAGCTTTGCGTAGCGCGACTACGCAAATTCCGGTTGGCTACAGCCCTTTTGAACTTTTGTTTGGCCATCCTGTCAGGGGTCCACTGTGTCTGGTGAAGGAAGGTTGGGAGTTACCTCTCAAACCCCCTAAACAGGACATAGTGGACTATGTACTTGGTCTCCGCTCCAGGATGGCTGAGTATATGAAAAAGGCAACCAAAAACCTTGAGGCTAGCCAGGAATTACAGAAGGCCTGGCATGACCAAAGGCTGTGCTGACTGTTTACCAGCCAGGACAGAAGGTGTGGGTGTTGGAGCCAGTGGCCCCAGCAGCCCTCCAAGACAAGTGGAGTGGCCCCCATACCATTGTTGAACAGAAGGGAGAGGTCACCTATCTGGTAGACCTGGGAACTCCCAGGAGCCCCCACAGGGTGCTCCATGTCAACAGGCTGAAGCCATATGTGGACAGGGCTGACATGGGCTTGCTCATGGCAACTAATGAGGGACAGGAGGAGGAGAGTGACCCTCTCCCTGACCTGCTCTCACAGAACCCTGATTATGGGTCAGTGGATGGTGTAGCCTTGGCAGGCAGCCTCTCTGCTCAGCAGCAAACTGATTGTAGACAGGTGCTCAATCAGTTCAGACACATGTTTTCTCTGACTCCAAGTCAGACCACCTGGTGCAATCATGAAGTGGACACTGGGGACAGTCTGCCTGTTAAAAGTAAGATTTACAGGCAACCTGACCAGGTCAGGGACTGTATCAGGACAGAAGTTCAGAAAATGTTGGAGCTGGGTGTCATTGAGCCTTCAGATAGCCCTTGGGCTAGTCCAGTGGTCCTGGTGCCAAAACCTCACACTAAAGATGGTAAGAGAGAGATGAGGTTTTGTGTGGACTACAGATGCCTCAATGCAGTCACTAGGACTGATGCCCATCCAATCCCCAGGGCAGATGAGCTAATAGACACTTTGGCCTCAGCCAAGTATCTAAGCACATTTGACCTAACAGCTGGCTACTGGCAGATCAGACTAGCTGATGATGCAAAGCCAAAAACTGCATTTTCTACCCCTGGTGGGCTTTACCAATTTGTGGTGATGCCCTTTGGTTTGAAAAATGCACCTGCCACTTTTCAGAGGTTGGTGAACACAGTCCTTACAGGTCTGGAGGCCTATAGTGCAGCATATGTAGATGATATTGCTGTCTTTAGCTCCACCTGGGAGGATCACCTGGTCCACCTCAGAAATGTTTTGGAGGCCCTGCAGAAGGCAGGCCTAACTATCAAGGCCACAAAGTGCCAGATAGGGCAGAGTCAGGTTGTGTACCTGGGCCACCTTGTGGGTGGAGGCCAGGTTCAACCATTGCAGAGCAAAATCCAGACCATCATGGACTAGGTTGCTCCAACTACCCAGACTCAGGTGAGAGCCTTCTTAGGCCTGACTGGGTACTACAGAAGATTTGTCAAGGGGTGTGGATCAATAGTGACACCCCTGAATGACTTAACCTCTAAGAAAATGCCCAAAAAGGTTCAGTGGACAGTTAGCTGTCAAAAGGCATTTGATGACCTGAAGCAGGCAATGTGCACTGCTCCCATTCTGCAGAGTCCCGATTACTCTAAAAAGGTCATTTTGGTATTCTGAACTGTTTAACACGTTCCTCTAGTGCAGCCTGACTGCTCTGTGCCACTCTACCAGGACTGAGGTAAGGATTTATTTTTGTGAATCCAAGGACCATCTTTGGGGTATTGTGAGAGTATTGCATGGTGAACCCTAACCAGCATCACCACTTAATACTCCACCTTCCCACAGACGGAATATTTAATTCTGCCTTGGAATTTGCAGAATTTGGTGGCGTTCTGGACAAATTCCGCCAATCATCTAGTGACAGAGTTTATTCCTGTGAGGCTCCAGAAATGCGAGTGAGATTTGACATCCCCCAGCGCCAGGAGGTTGCGGGCAATCATTGCCAGAGGGCTGCTTCTCGACTAGATGTGCTGCTGCTCAAGTATATTTTGTACTCGAGCTTAACCCTGGGCGTAGTTTGCGTAGTTTGCTACGCGAACGTGCGTAGTTGCTTGTCGCGCCCGTTCGCGATGCGTTTTTCTTCTTCGGGAACGCGTTGTGTGTGTTCGGGACGCTGTTTGCGTGCTCAGGGGATAGTATCTCGCAAACTTACCCATGCGGTCGCCTATGGGCGTGGCCATCTTGTTTTTCACTTGTCCCGCCCGCGAAACCTTATTTCCTGTTCCGGGTCGCAATAGCGTGCTCGCGATGCGCATTTCATGTTCGGGAACGCGTCATATGTGTTCACGATGCTTTTTGCGTGCTCTGGGAGAAATATCGCGCAAACTTACCCACGCGGTCGCGACGGGAGCGGCCATCTTGTTTTTCACTCTATGCTATGGTTCTGGGCCTGCTTTTCTATCCTCCCTCAATCTTTGCAATCCTTAGTTTTTTACACTGTTTTTCAATTTTTCTTTATTTCTTATCTATCTCTCTCTCTGTGCCTAAGTCTATATTTTGCATTTATTTCTACTTTTTACTGTGTTTTTTTTAACTTTTCTACTGTTTTATATTACTTTCTTCTTTAAGCTCCTACTTCTTCCCCTAACTTTATTTTTCCCTTCTAACTTTTCTTTTCCGCCTCCTCCCACACACCCCAGAACCATGGCAAAGGGTAGCAGCAGCACCAATAACGGCTCCAAGGGCAAGGCGCGTGCGCCCAAGAGCCGCCTGCCTTGCGGCAGACTGCGCCATGCAGGGGTGCAAGCCCGGCAGCTTTTTAGTGAGGCGGAGGTGGCCGCCCTTGTTTTTTTTGTTCAGCGCCACCTCCTCTTGACCTTGGCAGCAGGCGGCAGGCCAGGCTCCGGGTACCCTACCCAGGAGCGTCACCGCCGGTGGACGAAGGTGCGCCGGGCAGTGTTTCGCTGCTCAGGGGTCTGGCGCACCCATAACCAGCTGGCACACCGGTGGTCAGACATCCTGGACCGGGAGCAGGACCTGTTGGACCTGCTAGGTGTCGAGGTCGTGGGGCTTGGTGAGTAGCTAATGTATATAGTAGTATAAGTATTGTGTATAATTTTTTTACGAATAACAAGAATACTGCTGCTTACATTGCAGGTAAATTACGTTTCAAAATCTTCTGTGATTGTAGGACACAGGTGCTGGGCGCTACTCTTACTTGTTTGCAACTTTGCGCTCGCTTGTCCTTATTATTATGTAAGAGTTTACTTTAGAGAACTTAAGTTAGGTAATGCTATTGCTAGAGAGACTCTAGTCCTTCCTTTGTCCTCCTGTCAAATAGTGGTGGATGGATTGATACTAGGTTTAGTTACTATTAGTTGATAATTTTTGAGCGGTCTGCGTGACGCATCCTCTGTCACTGAGTGCTGCTTACCCCAGTCCTTAGTAGAACCTTTTGTAGTTTGTTTAGTGAGTGGTAGGCTTAGCAGTGTCAGTCAGTAGCAGAACATCAGACGCAACCAACCAACAATTTGGTATATGCACAAATTTATGCATGTGTCCTCCTTCTCATCTATGCATTTTTGAGGGCTAAAAAAATGGAAATGCAGACTTAGTGAACAATTGGCCCGTCTGGAATAGGTGGGCTAGGTCAGGTGGTACTTAGGCTTAGTTAGTGTTCTGGATTCGAATCAATCAGAATGGAACACTGAATTAGTGTTCCTAAATAAGTAGACGGTCCGTGAATCCCGCAAGCCAGTAGTCGATCGGATTAGATAGGTCAATTTTATTGCAATTTTTGTTTCCTAAAACGTTTTTTGAGCGTTTTTTTGGATAATTTATTTGATTCACAGCAATCATTAATGTTTGTGTCTTTCTTTATTATATCTTACATGATCACTGATCTGCAGCACCCAGGGGCAAGAAGACGGGGTCCGAGTCGGCGGGACAACCACCAGAGGACCGCTCCTCTACCGAGGGCCCTGCTGCTGGCTCCAGTAAGTCCTCCAGTGGTTAATATTAACAATTATATTGCCCTAACTTTTACTGCACCTTATTGTTTCCGAACTATTAATTCTGGTTCCACTTCCTAATTCTATTTTTTACAAAAGCTTCTTTGATCTTGACTTGACTATCTGTTTCTAAATTCTGGTTATCCCTGCCTCTAAGTTCTAACTGCCTCTGCTATGAATGTCTGTACTACTACTATTAGTCTGTCGCTAAGCTTGCCCAGTTTGCCACTCTTTATTTTACGGTTTTGAATAAAACTCAGATTGACCAATAGCTCTAGCCACTGAGTCCAGTCCTTTGGGTTGTCCTCTTCTAGTCTTCTTAATCTTGAGGCTTTGACAATTACCACAAACAAAATGCCCAACCAGATATTTGACTATTTTTGATAGGATATAGTACATACTACTACTGATGTGGGGATTCTGCACAGCCACATACAGAACTATGCACAAGAAAATAGGATGTTGGTGATGGGAGGTTGGACCTTCCTCACACCTCAGTCAGAAGTGAACCCACAATCCCCTGAACGACTAGCTATAGTGTCTCATTAGGTCCCCGAACCCCCACCCGAAGATACCCAATGATTACACAACCCAGAACAGATAACACCCTTTCGCTCACTCACTCGTGTAAGTCCACCACCACCACCACACCAAATACCACAGAGTCTATGTGTAAGTTCAAAAGGTTTATTTTCAACTAACAAGCTCTGTATGTTGTTCTATAAAATTCAGTGTACTCCAGCCAGCTCCAACAGCAAAATGCATAAGATTAAAACAATAAACATTGTTACAAGTGCATGATAGAAGACAAAAGATCTGTGCGAATTCTGGGAGACTCCTCACCGTAGAACGTAGAATTACTGGTTACATGCATCATTCATAAGCTCTGCAAATCTCTGGTTCGTAGAAGGGAATCTTCTGCCTGTTATGAGAAAAATGGTGCGCGTTAGATAGTATAATGCAAGCATTTCTCAGTCATGCCAAAAAGTGTAACATGTTACTTATGGCTAAGCAATACGGACTAACCGAACTCCATAACAAAGTGGCTTGTTTTTCGACCTCTTGTACGCAACGCTCAGACAGTAGCTGTATGAGCTCATGTGGGCTCAAAAAGGAGTCTTACTGTTACTGCACAACAAGCTGCGAGGTAACATGCGCAAAAGACATGAAGCGAAAAATGGTTGCATGGCTCAGGCTAACTTTGCAAAGAGTAGATTATACTATAATAATGATGACCCTAGGGACCATAACACTACTAGTGTCTACTGACTCTACTCTAGTACCCGATTTGGACTAGTGATGTATATGTATGTATTAACTTTTTTTTCAATCTTGCTAGTGAAAACGAATAAATAGGGGGAGGTGTACAGGCATCTAAAAATGTGTCATGTTTTTTTCTAGGCGTACTAGCGACCACCAGTGCCGGCGGGGCCAGCGGCGATGCGACCATTCCGGAGGGGGCAGGAGATGCGGCACCTGCAGGAGCTACAGGGGGTGAGCCAGCAGCAGTGGCGGGCGGTGGTAAGTTATATTCATTACTTATTGACATTGCACTAGCTGGAAGGGTGTTCACTTCACTCACTGTACTGTTGTTGAGACTTATTAGGTATGAAGTTGTAGTGAACATTATACAACGGTTGAAGAAGACACCCTTTACTTAGCATTAGCAATGCATTAGCAATAGCATTAGCAGCGTCAGTTGATTAACCAATGGCCTCTTCCATCTGACTCCAACTCAGCTGTGAAAGTTTTATGGAGAAGACTAAAAAAGTCAGATCAGATGACCTTGATGGATGTGTTGAACAAAAAGGGAAAGAAGGGTGGAAGGAGGAAGGACGGGCGAGATTTAATATGACTGGCAGAGAAGGATACGTTGGAAGCATGGATAGGTGGCTGATAGGAATCAGATGCATGTGTTGTTGAAGGATGGGTGGAAGGTGAAAGAAGAATGGATGCCTGCCTGGGTGGGCGACACAGTATGGGTGGATACTGTGGATAGCAAGAATCATCAGCGGTGTTTGGGTGAAACTCAAAGCCAAGGCAAGCAAGGAAGGAGTGGACGCATGGGTTGTTGTTGGTGAAACAAAGTAAGGTTTGTGGAGAGATTAAGAAGAATGATAGACATTTACTTAGAATGGATGGATGCCTGTATGTATTCATCATAGACAGCATAGGTGGAGACTGTCACGGGATGCAGAGTCTTAGTTTTAAGGGAATGTAAAAGAAACCGCGCCAGAGTAGCAAAGCCGAGGGGAATACAAGTTGTATTTTCAGAATACAGTTGACTCACAATAGTTTGCAAGCACATCATATATATTGTGTATAGTTAGTTATCAAGCGCCTTCCTTCGACTCCGAGGACCACTCCCTACCTATGTTAATTTATTTTCGAATGTGTCAGCCAGCCTGCAAAGGGTGGCCTATCTGTTGGTTACACAGTCAATCAAAACAAAGTACCTTATGCAGTAGCGGTCGGTGGTGGGAGTGCTGCCGGGCGCTGATGTGGGGAGGGGCAGGGTGGGGGTAGTAAACAATGGATTACGCGGCCAAATACAGGTAACTTTACTGTAAACATAAAAATAAATAAAGCGAATTTCATTGTGCGCACTGCACCGCCAAATGCGATGCAGTGCGCGCAACGAAATTAGTTTTATTTATTTATATGTTTACTTACCTGTAATTGGCCGTAATCCATAGTTTACTACCCCCCACCCTGCCCCTCCCCACGTCACCGCCCGGCAGCACTCCCACCACCGACCGCTACTGACCTTATGTCGTCGTCCCATATATAAGCAATGATCATTGGATCAGATATATAATCTGCCTTTTTGTAGTAGCCAGGGCACTGTGAAAGTGAAATTGAGCAATTGCCCTTCATGTAACAGAGAGAGTATGGCCAGTGCCACCCGTAATAGAAAAATACGAGCTTCCCCACCTGCAGACAGTAGTAAATAAAACTAACGTGAGTCTGCGTCATGACTCGTATGTTTGTCTTGGGTGCAAGCATAGATGACTGAGCTGGCATGCCGGCTACAACCAGGTTATGTAATTTCGCTAAACTAGAGATAAGAAGAAGACTGGTGTACTGTGTACTGGAGTCCATAGTGCTAGTATAATGCCTGAAACTCCCACAAATGTTAGAGGCCGAGGAAGTGGGAGGATAGATAGATTATTACCACAAATGTTATGTACTGTGCTTCTTGCTAGTGCTACTGTGCCACTATGTGTTGAATTAATTTTGTGTTACTGTTTTGCTAAGAGTACTGGTTACAACAATATTCTTTTTCTTTCTTGATATAGATACTCCTTCCCAAGAAAAACCATCCCGGAAGGAGTTGGCAGCCAGGGCCAGGGCCCGGCGCCGGAAACTGGAGGCCATCTGTGAGGAGTACCGGCGGCTGGTGGCTCAGGCGGAGGAGGAGGAGGCGGCAGCAGCTGCAGCCTCCTCCGATGCCCGGGGACCCAGCCAGGCCCCACCTCCAGTGGTACGGCGCAGCGGTCTGGCAGCCGCCCGCCGCCGCAATTCTCTATCAGCCAGCACTGCTGTCCCCCACCCTGGATGCCACTGCAGGGCATTTCGCCGCCAGATGCTCCTCCGGATTTCACGGCTAGAGGAGCAACTAGAGGAGCGTGTCAAGATACTGGTGGACAAACACCTAAAAGCCCGCCGAATATAAGAAGAACTATAGGACCCTGTTGGATTGCCCCTTTTTTATTCCTTTTGTTGGTGGGTGGGAATTGGGCGTTGGGGTTTCTGGACATTCTTTGGACTTTTTTCGTTTTGGACATTGGTTGGGGTTAGGGAGAGGGGTGGGTCAGGTGTGGGATAGTTTATTTTTGTTAGGGTAATAAATTATATTTATACTTAAACATACAATGTTAATGTTTTGTGGGGGGTTACTGTTTTACGAATTTACGTCACATGGTTTCCTTGCTGCTGCAGGGCCGCAGCCAGTGTTTGATTTAAATAATCTGCCGATGATGTAACACAAACAGATAGATGCGGTACCCCTCACTGAGTTATTTGTCCTACTAGTACTGTCAGTCTCTCCTCCTAGTCCATTATACCTCCCACCAAACTTATCTTACCTGTGATTGATGATGATTAAGTTCGGCACAGCGATGGCTGCATGGTTTCCCAAGAGAATGGAGAAGATGCCATGGTTGTGGTGGTAGTAGTAGACACTGGCAGTAGCATTTGCAAAAAAAATAAAAAGAGACAGTCACTTGCCTGAGAGCGACTGTGGGAGGAGTAGTAGAACGAAGTAAAGTACAGTACAGAAGAAGACTGCCAAACAAACAATATTGCATTTGCAACTGCTAAAGTCAAATAAAACATAATGGTGGCGGGGACAGCCTAGTACAAGAAGTTACAAACTGTAGTTGTGTCGAGTGAGTCACTTAACTTAACACAATCGTAATTCGTAACCTTTACTGCTGTGTGGTAGGATGTTGATGATGAATCCAATCAATGCCGGCAATTAATTATGATGTATTAGGTGACGGTCCCTTTGGAAAAAAAATTGGCTTGCACATAGACTGAGCATGGGTGGGCAAGCAGAAGAAGCTCCTCGCCCTGCCTTGAAATTGAATTAGTGTTGCTTTCACCACATCTGCCCCAGCAAGCGTGTGATCAATTGGTGTACATTTTATGTAGTCACATCACACCTCAATATAAATCACAGCCCGGGGGAAGAGGGTTAGGGTTTGATGAATGGATGGGAAGGGGGGTTTGGGGAAAGGTTTGACAAAGAAAAACAGTACGCATGGACACAACAAAAGCAAAGCGCAATCTTGGCAGACGACCATGATCTTATCCAATAAATCTATAAAGGGAGAAAAAGGAAATGCATGCATGATGATGAAGATAACTTGATGGTTAATGAGTAGTACTTACTAACTACTACTAGACAATTAGACAGTACAGGGCAGCAGTATATTCTATGCAATTTGCCTTGCCTGTAATATGCCCTCAGAGACCCAAATTCCATGTTGTACCGGGCTTACTTTTAAAGATAGCAAAGAAAATTAAAAAATAGTTGTAGGGATCAATTAGCAAACAAACAACAACACAACACACAGTCGTAATGATTGAAGAGAAAAAAGGATTCAAATTAATTAAAAGACGAATGATGAATGATACTAAAGTTACTGTATTATCCTGGTCAAATTGTGGAGTTGAATCTCGTCCTTCCTCTTGGTCCTATCTTCCATGGACGCTCCGCACATCAATCTTGGGTGCCACTGCCTGCCTGATGCGGATTGGTAAGGTAAGTGTGAGTTGTGTCTCCCAGTATAGCACAGGGTAAAGGCCGGCCTGTAAGTGTAGATGGAAAAACAAAAGGGGTATTGAAAAATCAATGAATAAAAAAAAGCATCAATTACGGTGGAGTCCAAGAAGAGAAGAGAGAACACTTTCAGACTGAGGCGGCTTGGATATATCGTGTATATTCTGTTTACAGCATTAAGCTACAACAACAACAGGACAGAACAGGCCCACCACAGCACCAGCCCGTGACCCAACCTCCATTTACCTTAATTTTTGACAGAGCCAGACAAAAGGCATATACAGCAACCTAGCATTTTCAAAATTAAGTGACAAAATCAATGCGCCGCTGTCAGTCATATGACTACACTCGACTCCACCACTACATGGACATGTAGGTCTGCTGTGTTTACTTTCTTGTTGAATTGTTGTGTTTATGTTTACCTTTTATGCCACTTCATGAAACGCAGTTATTCCTTCAATCATCTCCGATCCAACTGACTGACTGCGTGCAAAGATAGTATGGTCATCATCATGGTGTGGTACGTGTTGTCCAACTCCAACTCAGTCTGTAGTGACTCCGATTAAGTCCATATTCCATATTAAAAAATTGCAACAGATATTGGCCTGCACCTGCAGTAGTAGGAGTACAATTTGGTTATTAAACAACAAGAAGGGAAACATTGACTGTCACTTGAGTCACTTTCACTTTGTAGATTAACTAGTAGAGTAGAGTTCGACTTCATGCACAACATCAACACAACAAACAACAGCAATCGCTCAGAGTCAGCAAGCATCCAATGCATGCCATCATTACCTGTCTTGCTCTTCTCTTTGGCTGTCAGATCATCAGATGCCTAGTTCTGACAGGTGTGTGTTTTTTTTTTAACGGGGCAGTGGCCTCATCATTACTCCACATTCATTTTGAGTGTTAGTCGCTGTTTCGGTTTTCGTCTTATTCATCTGTGGCACTTTGTCACAGTTTAAGTTGCTTCACATGGTCAGCACTGTGATGATGGGCCGCGGCCTGGGTAGCGCTCATTGCTGGTCAATTGAGTTTGCACAAATGTCAGCAAGTTTCTTCGAAGAGTCTTGTCTTTCTCTGCCAAGTACCTTCTGTCCTGACAGTGAGGAGCTTTGGATGCCTGCCGAGGCTGTAGCCTTCGGACAGTGATGAGTTTACTTTTGGATGCCTGCCCAAGTTCTGACAGTGAAGAGTTGTGGATGCCTGCAGAGGCGGTAGCCTTCGGACACTGATGAGTTTCGGCTCGGAAACAAAACGGAGGATAGCTATAGTCACGTTTCACTTCTTATGGAGGGACTGTTAAAGGCAACATTTCTTGTACTCCAATGTCTGGCTTGATGGAAATGTACTAATTAGGGCGAGACAGGAAGATGAAGCAGGACTCTGAAGAGTGGACAGTTAAATGCACAGACGTGCAACTCCAATAGGGAAATAAAAAGAGAAGACGGTGGTGATGGATTTGTTGTGATTTGATTTGAACCAGAAAGACAGATACACAGACAAATAAAGGAAGGAAGAAAGTAACAATTTGAAAGCCTAGTTGTCAGGGAAGAGGAGCTCGTCCTCAAACTCTGGTGGTTCGGACAGAAGTAGGTCCTGTAACCCACTACTTACGTCATCCAAGTCGCTCTCCTCTTCCTGCTGTGATTCACGTATTTTGTAATCCGGTGGTATAAAGTGCTGATTCATTTTGATCATGGTTAACCTCTCCACGCTTTTGGGCGAGAGACTGGTCCTTTTCAAAGTTACAATGGCACCAGCAGCACTGAAAACACGCTCAGAAGAGACACTTGCGACAGGGGAAGCCAGATACTTTATCGCCAGCCTGCTGAGCACTGTCCATTGGCTTCTTTTCCCATACCAATACACCAATGGGTTTCGATCCATGAAGACCTCTGTTGGGTCATCCAGATAGGCCTGGACCGTCCGCTCAATGTTCAGGGGTGCTCCGATGTGCTCGGCCTGTTTTGCCTTTGCATCAGCACTGGACTTACCATACCCCTGCCGTAGAAACCAATCAGTTGCCGATTGTACTGTGGATGATCCTGTTCTTGCTGTTGTTGATGTTATTGTTGGTGTCGGTGACTGCTGGGAGGCAAACGCACTGCCCTCAGGCTCCGAAGTAGAACTTGACTCTGGATGCCCTGTAGTACTTGTTATGGCCTGGGGTGGGGGGCCTGTAATTAACAGCCGTTCGTTTTCGAAAATAGTGGCTTCCTCAGCTATCAAAGTTTTGTAGTTGGCAACATCCACTTCCGAAAAAGGAATTACTGCCTTACTGTTCAGAAATACTTTGTACCGTGGATCCAAAATTGTGGCACTAATGTAATGTTGTTGTGACACAATGTTATTTTTAATCCTTGTATTTACAGATAAGCGAGCGGCTAAGGACTCCGCCAAATGATATGCGTCTTGTTTGTCATCCACACCTGCGTACGTTTCAGACACCTCCTTCAGCTGTTGCTCTAGCATGTGCAACAATGGGATAGCTTGGCCCATAGTACAGTCCTCCCTGCTGACTTCACGTGTGAAGATCTCAAAAGGAAGTAGCATCTCAGTCAGGCATTTAATGAGGTCCCATTGACCCATCTCAACGGTCATGCCTCTCACAGTAGGTTCCCCTAATCTTTGCATGACATAAGCATTGAGTGGTATGTACAGGTCAAACAGACGATCAAGCATGTAATAAGTTGAGTTCCAACGTGTTGGCACCTCCTGGATGAGTGCTTTGACTGGCATTTTATGCTCACGTTGAATGACCCTCAGCTGCTTCCGGGCTTTAAAAGAATGGCTGAAATGTGTGCATATTCTTCTGCAGGTGGCCAGTAAGTTGCTGACTTTGGATTCATTTTTCAAAAAGTCTTGAACAACAATGTTAATGCAGTGTGCCAAACACGGGACCCTGAAATAGCCACCATCGCCCATGGCCTTAACTACATTACTGCCATTGTCCGTGGCAACAAAACCAATCTTAAGCCCTCTTGGGCGCAGCCACTCAAAGACCTTGGTGTTAAACTCTTCCAAAATGTTTGCAGCAGTATGAGATTTCTCCATGGCAAACATGGCTACAGTTGCATGTTTGCGAGTGGCATGAAAAATCTCAGCAGCGTCAACACCAGCAGATATCTGTTCTCTAACCCCCGCAAAAGAGATCCAGTGTGCAGTGATGCACATGTAATCTGTGGCTTGGCAACTGGTCCACATGTCTGTTGTCAGGTGGATACTGTGAACAGCACTCTGCTTCAAGGCTTTTCCAAGCAATTCCAGCACGTCGTGATGTAGTGCTGGAACAGCAACTCTGGCAAAATAGTAGCGGCTGGGAACATGCCATTTTGGGCAGATGGTTGTCACAAATTCCAGAAAACCCACCCCTTCAACAAAAGAAAAAGGGAGAAGGTCCAGTGCTAACATTTTAGCCAGCTTCGCATTGTACAAACGTGCTATTGGGTGGTTGCGTTCGTACTGCCCCTCCCCCCGAACATGCTGATAATGGTAGGCTGCATGGTTTTCCTTTCTCTTAGGCTCAACAACGCACTTTTTTTCATTGCGGTACTCCTTGGTGTCTCAGGCTGACTCTTACTCTTGTGCCACTGAGATGTTGCTGAAGATGTGGGCGACGTTAACACTGCACTGCTGGGGACAGAGAGACTTTGTGTACCACTACCAGAGAGAATGTCTCCTGTGACTGTCCTTCCTCTTCCACCGTGATCGGATCTTCTACTCCTTTATCCCCACCAACACCAATGGTTGCAGTTTTTATGCCGCGAAGGTGGTCCTCCCAGCTGATCAAGTGGTGTTTTTTCAGATGGGTCATTTGGCCTCCGGTACCATAGTTTGTACCAAGCTTACCACGACTAACAGAGGTATTACAAATGGAGCATATAGCAATGTTCTCCTCCTTTTCGCTAACCGTAAAGAAGTCCCAAACTGGGGAGCTTAACTTTTGCCTCCTGCCGGAGGTGCCACTTCCAATGCCGGATGAACTGGAGGGTGTGTGTTGAATTTGACTCTGTGCTGTACCACTACCTACTTCTACTGAGGTGGTGGTTGTGCTGGATGTAGGTCGTTGCCGGGCCTTTGCTAATGCAAATATGGAAGCTGTAGGTCGTGTTGGTGTTACCTGTGGAGGTATGCATGCTACATCCCTCGCAGCGATTTTGGATAGGGTAATAATGTTGGTCTCCATCTCCTCGGGGTCGGGAGTGATGTTCGTGATGACTGGCTCATCATCATCATCATCCTGCTGTTCTACATCGACCTCCATAAGTGTAAGGCTTTCTGGAACCTTCCTTTTCCCTAGCTTGGTCTTGGGACGTGTCTCCCTCTCAGACTCAGTTTGTGGCTTCCAAGTGGCATCTAGATCATCAGAAGGGGGGCTTGGCGAAGAACTTGATGGACCACCTCTCCTTTTCCTTGCTGGAGATTTGGAAGACAATGGATCTTCTGAATGAGTGGCTTCTTCTTCTACCTCTGCATGAGGCTCAATTTCCTGAACTGCCCCTACTTCGGGAGGAACAACAACTACTATGGTTGCAGCTGTTGTTGACCACTTATCTGCTGTGTTTCCTCCTGTGTTGATTGGGTACTACTTTGAGATAGCGATAAGTTTATCTCAGGCTCAGCATCACTGCTTTCCACCATTAGGCTGGCTACCTCTTCCACACTCATGTGCTTGGGCCTGGGTTGGTGGGTTGGGCCCACTGATGCGGAGGTGCTGCCCCCAGCTTGCCCCCGGACACCGCTGCTGCAGGCGTAATTTTTTTTTCCCAAAAAAGGTATTGGGCGGCACACCAGACTTAAGTGTCACTTCCTTCTTCTGTTCCTTCTTCTCAATAGCAACTTTCTTGGTACTGGAGGACCTGGTACCTGCTTTCTTTGGGCCCATCTTCTTCAGATGTCAGCAGCACTCAGTTGCAGAGATGTCTGGTCAGGTCACACGTCACGTTGTGTACAGCAGCAGGATGTCTGTCTGGCAGTGCAACGGGCAATGATGACACACCTCCTCCTCAGTCTTTGTGCACCTAAAAGCAAAAAAGCCAGAAGAACATCAGTCAAACGATAGCACAAATCAAACTAATATAATATAGAACTTAGTGTGTGGTTGCCTCAATTATTAAATTTTAGAAACTCAGTGAACAACAACAGTGTAGCCATTTATGAGACTTTGACAACAAGGCCAGGGCTTTCCTGGTGTACTGTGTAGTGTGTGCACTCTGGAAGAATAAGAATAGCAAATAACAAAAACTAAAATGTAGTGGAGCATGTTTGGCCTAAATTTGTGCATCACGTGGGATGTATGCAGCATCAGGGAGCTGCAGCTGGCAATGGGGATGGATTTGGAAGCAGTAAGACAAGAGGAACAATGGAAAGACACACAGGCCTATGTGGCAAAAACAGCACTCTACTAACTACCACCACAAAATGGCCCCCAGCAACATGGTGACTCACAGGCACAAGGCACGGCAAACAATGAACTCAAGCAGGCCTATATATGGCCAGACAAAGGATGCCTGATAAAACACACACAGCTTTAATGCAAAAACTAAAATCCACATGGCTAAAAACAGTTTGGAAAGTTAGACAACCACTACAACAACACATACACACGCAAAAATGGCATTTATTTAACACACCCAAAAAGTGAAATAGACCCCCCAAAAAAAACCACATTTTGCAATTCAATCCAATGCCATCCATGGCCTAAATGATGTTAAAATTCCACAGACAACACAGAAACAGTTTTTATGCACCCATGATGACTACCTCTGGGCCTACTGGCAGACTAGGCCGCAAGCTTGGAGGCCTATGGCAAAAGCACAGTGGCTGGTCCCACAAAATGGCCGCCACCACATGGCCAGGCCACCCAACAACTTCCTTCCTCTTGAAAAAAATTGTAAAAAAAAAAAAAGTGACTCCTTGCTCACAAAACTACATCTAAATAACAACCTGAGGAGTTTTTTGAGCAAAATGAACTAAATCGCCATTTTCAAGAAGGTTTTATGCTGCTCGAGAGATATTCTTCGCCAGATTGTAAATTCTGCGTGTTCGGCATCGCGATCGTCACAAAAAGTCGTTATCGCGCGCGCGAAAACATATATTGAGCGCGCGAAGAAGATAAAAAGTGTAAGTCTGCGTTGTCGCGCAGTGCGGAGTTGCCCAAAGTCCGCGAGCTGAATGCCCAGGGTTACCTACTGGCTGAAAAGGCCTATTTATTTAACACACACCCAAAAACTGAAATACCACCCCAAAACCCACATTTTGCAATTCAATCCAATGCCATCCATGGCCTAAATGATGTTACAATTCAACAGACAACACAGAAACAGTTGTTATGCACCCATGATGACTACCTCTGGGCCTACTGGCAGACTAGGCCGCAAGCTTGGAGGCCTATGGCAAAAGCACAGTGGCAAGTCCCACAAAATGGCCGCCACCACATGGCCATGCCACCCACAACAACAAGAAAAGGAAGACAAGACAGACAATGCAGGCCTATGGCAAAAGCACAATGCCTGGCTTTACAAAATGGCCGCCACCCACATGGCCAGGCCACCCACAATAACAAGAAAGTGAAGACAAAGGACAGGACCAGGAAGTTGGAGACTCTGGGCAACTTCCTTCCTCTTGAAAAAAATTGTAAAAAAAAAAAAAGTGACTTCTTGCTCACAAAACTACATCTAAATGACAACCTGAGGAGGTTTTTGTGCAAAATGAACTAAATCATCATTTTCGAGAAGGTTTATGCTGCTCGAGAGATATTCTTCGCCAGATTGTAAATTCTGCGTGTTCGGCATCGCGATCGTCACAAAAAGTCATTATCGCGCGCGAGAAAACTTATATTGAGCGCGCGAAGATAAAAAGTGTAAGTCCGCGTTGTCGCGCAGTGCGGAGTTGCCCAAAGTCCGCGAGCTGAACGCCCAGGGTTACCTACTGGCTGAAAAGGCCTATTTATTTAACACACACCCAATAACTGAAATCCCACCCAAAACCCACATTTTGCAATTCAATCCAATGCCATCCATGGCCTAAATGATGTTACAATTCAACAGACAACACAGAAACAGTTTTTATGCACCCATGATGACTACCTCTGGGCCTACTGGCAGACTAGGCCGCAAGCTTGGAGGCCTATGGCAAAAGCACAGTGGCTGGTCCCACAAAATGGCCGCCACCACATGGCCAGGCCACCCACAACAACAAACATAAGCCAAGGGGAACAAAGAAAAGACATGCAGGCCTATATGGAAAAAGCAGCACACTACTAAACTACCACCACAAAATGGCCCCAAGCCACGTTGTCACTCACAGTCACAACAGGCCATGGAAAACAATGAACTCAAGCAGGCCTATAATATGACCAGACAAAGGAGGCCTGCTAAACAACACAGCTTTAATACAAAAATGCAAAAACGAAAATCCACAGGGCTACGAAAGGTTGGAAAGTTACACAACAAGCACACACACACATCCAACAAAGGTATATATTACACCCAAAAAGTGAAATACACCCCAAAAACCACATTTACCAATTCAATCTAATGCCATCCATGCATGCCCTACATGATGTTTAAATTCAACAGACACCACAGAAACATGCACCCATGGGTACCTCTGGCTCTGGGCCTACTGGCTGAAATTCCAATCAAAGAAAAACAACTAGGCCCCTACTGAAACTACAGGCCACAACAATACATTTTAAAAACGATGAAAATCCCCAAAAAATGTAGGTACAAACAAGCCCCAATCAAACAAACAAGTACACCAATTCTCCAACTTACTTGTAAAATCTCAAATCCAAAAGTCCTCCAATCCAATCCAATGATATGATGCAGCAGACAGACACAAAAAGTGATCCTTCCAGCTCCAAATCCAAATGAAAGTGAACAGCACATGGACAAAGCACTGGGAGGAGCCTGCTGGACAGGAACAGGAAGTTTGAGAATCAGGGGCACTTCCTTCCTCTTGGAAAAAAAAGTAAAAAAAGAAAAAGGACTCCAAAAAACTACAGCCAAATCACAATCTGAGGAGTTTTTTGGAGCAAAATCATCATTTTCGAGAAGGTTTTATGATGCTCGAGAGATATTCTTCGCCAGATTGTAGTTTCTTCGTGTTCGGGATCGCGATCTTACCAACACTGCCGCCGGAAGTCAGATCGCGCCTCCGATTGACGTGTTCGCGTTCGCACCCTCTCGCGGGATCGTGCGGCCGGATTCAAAATCTCGTGGCGCCCGCGAACGGATAGGAAGTCGCGTCGGCGAACGCAGAATCACGGTAGGTCGTTACCGCGCGCGCAAGAACGTATATTGAGCGCGCGAAGAAGAAAAACAGCTAGGCTATGCCGCAAATTGCGTAGTGCTCGGTAACTTCGCGCTCTACGCGAATCGCGAAGTTACCAAAACTCCGCAAACTCCGCAAGCGTAGCATAGTTCACCGCCCAGGGTTACTCGAGCTACAGCAAAATTAACTTGAATGGTTGTCCGCACTCGGAAACCACATGGTGCCGCTTGCGCTGATTTTTCAGCGCTCCTCGCACTACTAGTGCTAAATAGCAGCACAAGCAGGGCGACATGCATATTTCCGGCCGTTGGCAAAACTCTGTGGAATCTTGTGGAGTTTTTATGTAACTCAGTGGAATACCGAGGAGTGAAACTCTGTGAGTTCTTCCCACCCCAGTACTAACCACACATGCACTGCACAGTACTGCTCCATCATTGTACTGTACCCTTCCCGGGCACAGATACAACCAATGCAGAGTCACCACTCCTGCACTATGCAGTACTTCACATCTACCTGATGTAGGCCAAAGGTGAGTTAAGCACACACCAGCTGAACATTTAAAAAGCAATGTATGGCGTTCTTTGGATAATTATATGGACTTGTCTACTCAAGGGTTGGTAGCTCACTATCCTTTTGAATCTGTTTTTTAACTTAATTTCTTATAGTTGTAGCAGATGTCCCTTCCCCATCATTGTATCTCTCTTTCTTTCTTTCTTCCTATTCTTTTCCTTCTTCTCTCCTCCTCTCTCTCTCCCTATTTCTTTTCCTCCCCCAGCTGATGTATCTTGTTCACCAAGCAATACAAACTCATATTTGATTTTACTGGGATATATATAGATATTCCTTCTGTCCCATCTTTCTGGGGTTTATACTTAAGAGTTGATGAATTTGTAATACCGGTTATCTCTCATTATATTTATCTGACCATTTTTATATGATAACCTCTATTTCTATATCATCCCAATCCAGTTGCTATTTTGTATGTATTCTTTTTTATCTTTTTTAATTCTTCACTATTATAGATCAATTTCTGATTTCAATGTATTGCTAATGTTTTTCATAGGTAGTTCTTTTTAATTAATAATAAAATATATTTGAAAAAAAGGTGAATGAGCCTGTAGGCCTCAGTCCAGTAACACAGGACAAAATGGTCCTGTTGACTACTACTGATCATTACCAAGTATGCTCCCACCACAGTGCTTGTGATGCATAAAACTCCTAGTGAGGGCAGTAGCCTTTCAGTCTCTTTTTTGGAGCCCATATTCCTCCAGTGGGCAAGGCTACAGGTTGTATTTTGCAGTTTTGCACTAAAGTTGGATAGGTTTGCCATGAGTGTCCACTGAACTGGAGTTTCAGTTCAGAAAAAGGTCCCAGCTGGACAAATCTGATTTTCTTATACAGTGAGGTCACATTTTGGGCGATTGATCCCAATCCTTCGGAAGTCTGGAAGTTCCATTTTTTTCAGTGTTTTCAGAATAAGTCCTTCAGGGCATTACTTAGGCTCCCAGACCTCTAGGACAACACCTAGAAGTCATGATTCACTACAGCAGGGGCCACCTGTGGGGGTACAGACCTCCTCCAGTTGCATCTGGTCACTGGTCATCACAGATGAATGTCCTCTTGCAACTGTACCTGCCAGGAGGTCAGCCAACTGACCCTTGAAATCCACTACTTTGTCCAAGGCACAAGTGTGGGCAGGTCCAACCCTTCATGCCTCCTCCTAGGTTTCAAACAGCAGTTTCAGTACTCTACTTTTCTTCTGCAGGTCCAGAAAGTGATTCCCTAGCTAGGGGTGAGGTGCCACTTTTGTACCAATGAATAAATAGTTGTCAGGGCAGACATTCCCACTTTTGTAGGAACTCCTGTTTGCCTTACTGCAACCCATCCCACATTGTATCATTCTAATTGGGAAATCCAAAATGGCACAGGACTGGTAACAGTTTAGATACTCCTATGTGGTAGCAAGGCCAGCAGGGTGTTATTAGGCAGCAAATATATCCATGGTGCAATGCATAGTTTTGATCACAATGTCTGCTCAGATAACACCCAAGGGTCAGAGAGAGGCACCAAAGTATGTGGTGATGATAATGCAAGGGCCCTGTACTACACACTTCCATTGGCAATATCTGTAGGTTGGAATATGCCTTTATATCAATAACACAAAGTAAGTAATGGGGGCTCCACCGAACTCCTGCCAGCCACCCTGTTTCTACAATCTCACATAGTCCAGCACAAGTCTCTGACAGTCTAGGAATTAGAATCTAATGACGCTCCATTGGGGTGAAAAGCAGGGTGAGTGCAGGCGGCATATAGCAAAGGGCCCATGCCATTCACTGTGACACTATAGGCCTCATTTCCAGTTTGCATCTCTCATCGCAAATAGGCTACATTAAGGTGACATAGTTGCCCAGAACTCTTTACACTAATGATCAGTGAAGCATTTACGGGAGCACCAATCTAGTGGCTGAGAAGGGCTCTCTTTCCACCTCTGAAGCCCTTGAAATGACTGGGGTGTATCGGTCCACCCTGTGCCATATGGGCCACACAGGGTGTCACCTATGGATCAGGCAGCTCTGCTCTCACCTCAGCTCGAGGATGCGGGGTGTTAGTATCTCCAATGTCAGGTCTCTGTGGGCACAGTGAGCTTCAAGGTCTGGATGAAAATGTCACAGTCCTGCAAGGCAGAATCAATAAGGCGAGCACAGATCTCTTCACTCCCCACCTCACACACTTCACCACAAAGTTTGGATTGCCCATTGGCCAATCACTTCAGCATCTTCTCCTGGAGGAAGTGGTCACCAGTCCCCAAACCAGCTTATTGCAGAGATGAAGTGGAGCTTACGCTACTCACTTCTGCTTTACCAGTCAGGCCAGGCAACCTATAATCCCCTTTTTAAGATAGATGCACTCATTTTTAAATTACTACCACCTCATCTTTAATCAATGAAAGGTAGGAAGTAGTCTGTTCTACTTCCGGAATCCTCATGGAAAGCACAGTAACCAAGTGGAAGATATGTGCAGCATTTAAAGTCAGGAGACAAATCTCTTGCTCAAGGTTAAATGTTTAGATGCCCTCAAAGACTGCTTATATTTAGATAATAGCTTAAGTTTATACTGAATATTGCTAACAGACAATTAGAACTTGAAAACACCAAGAGCATGTCTGATTTGCTGT
The DNA here is from genome assembly GCA_963921515.1 of Calotriton arnoldi. Classification (NCBI taxonomy): domain Eukaryota; kingdom Metazoa; phylum Chordata; class Amphibia; order Caudata; family Salamandridae; genus Calotriton; species Calotriton arnoldi. Next base: position 750,353 of record CAWUFW010008374.1, on the reverse strand, counting down.
TCACATTTCAGATGTGACACATTAAAGGTGATACATTTTGTAGCAACGACACTTGTATTTTGAACTTTTTACAAATATCCTAAGAGGGGATCGCTTGGCCTTAGTGTGGCTAGCTGGAGGTACACTAATTCCCCACATCCTCCAAATTTACCTCACAACAACAGGGCTCCAGCTCATGGATTTACTTTGACGTTTAGGAATATTTGTCTTTAAACCTAATGTGTATTCACTGTATATGACATGTTGGTAGCTTCAAACAGTACACAATAGATGAATAGCAGAATCTGAAATTCAAATCTCATGGAAAAGTCCTGTTTAAAGACTGAGGGGCCGATTCCGATCTCGGTCGGAGGCGCACCCAATACCATTCGGTCGGGAAAAAAGCCATGCGAAAGCCTGTTTCCCGACCGATCCGTACAGCACACCGAACGAGCAAGTACGATGCGCACAACAGCAAAGAATCCGGCCGAGCCGTACTCACCCAAACCAGGTCCTGTTCTCCGACCGAGGCGAATCCGGAAACGCCGAATCGAGTCGCACGGAAGGAAAAATGCAGCCCCGTCCGGCCGGACAAGTACGATGCGCTTTCCGTACGCGCCGAACCCGTCGCTACGCACGGCACGTCTAAGCATCCGGGAGAGGCGCACATAAGCTCCGATTCGCGCCACAACACGATCCACGGCTCCGAGACGAACACGGCAGCGACGAGGACGACGCGAAGCGACGAGGACGAGGCTAAGCGAGGAGGACGAGGCGAAGCGACGAGGACGACGCGAAGCAACGAGAAGGACGAACGACACGAACCAACCATGAATCCCTTCGTCCCGATCATACCAATATTCTACATATACTACCGGAACAGGCACGGACGCGTACGGCGCAGAAGGTAAGCCAGACACCAACCACAAAACACATACAACATGTACACGACACATCACACACACACACAGGGATGCAGAATATACTTACACCAGCAACAGCAGCACCATAGGGGCGGGATGCCCATCACCAATGCCACATATGCACACAGGGGCCTGAATGCGCACCACCACCCCTACCCAGGGGTGGCATGATGCCTACCACCACTACCACCCTTACCCAGGGGGCAGGATGCCTACCACTACTACCACCCTCACCCAGGGGGGCAGGATGCCTACCACTACTACCACCCTCACCCAGGGGGCAGGATGCCTACCACTACTACCACCCTCCCCCAGGGGGCAGGATGCCTACCACTACTACCACCCTCACCCAGGGGGAGCAGGATGCCTACCACTACTACCACCCTCACCCAGGGGGGCAGGATGCCTACCACTACTACCACCCTCACCCAGGGGGCAGGATGCCTACCACTACTACCACCCTCACCCAGGGGGGCAGGATGCCTACCACTACTACCACCCTCACCCAGGGGGCAGGATGCCTACCACTACTACCACCCTTAGCCAGGGGGCAGGATGCCAACCACTACTACCACCCTTAGCCAGGGGGCAGGATGCTTACCACTACTACCACCCTCACCCAGGGGGCAGGATGCCTACCACTACTACCACCCTCACCCAGGGGGCTGGATGCCTACCATCACTACCACCCCCACCCATAGGATGGACAATGCATGACACAACCAGCACACCACAACCTAGGGAATGCAAGAAGAAGACATCCCCCAACACCATGACAAGCATGTGTAGACTGTGTCAAATGCCTACAACACCGAACATGACTTCTAACATACAATGTGACCCCCTAGCACATGTGCCACACAAATATGTGTGTGGCACACACAACGCAAGCAGGCCATGACCATTGTGGCAATGGGGTCCAAACCCCCATCATCACAGTGACCAAAAGGCAAGTGTGGGGTCCATAGCTGCAGCACATTTTGAACATTGTGGCAATGGGGTCCAAACCCCCATCATCACAGTGACCAAAAGGCAAGTGTGGGGTCCATAGCTGCAGCACATCTTGAACATTGTGGCAATGGGGTCCAAACCCCCATCATCACAGTGACCAAAAGGCAGGTGTGGGGTCCATAGCTGCAGCACATTTTGAACATTGTGGCAATGGGGTCCAAACCCCCATCATCACAGTGACCAAAAGGCAAGTGTTGACAAAGTAAGAGGTGCAACTGCCAAACTGCATGGATGATTCCTGGTCACAGAACAACAAACACATCAGTGGCAAAGTAGTGTATGTGTCCCATTGCAACATAAATTGGGGGAGCCAAATCCTGCAGTGCAAATAAGACATAACTTTGGCCATGTGCAGACAAACAACACCCATGGGGGCTGACACCGTCAACAATCATCAATGACACAATGACAGAAGTGACCATCCGAATGCAGACCCACATATTTGCACCAATGGGCACACACATGCAGATACCCTGTGGAGACTGCAGATGTGAGGCGAACAGATACCATACCATGGCAGCAATGGGACACACAATCAACAATTAGCACCAAATGAGGGCTCCCGTCCCATCAGCCTGGTCATGGAAGTGCCAACGGAATCATCAGCACAGATCCAACACACTTGTATAGCAATGTTGCACTGACAACACAGATGAGTCCTTCCCCATTGATGCCCAAACCTGCATGTTCACTGGACATGGCCACACGGTCAGGGAAGTAGACGAATAGGACAATGGCAGGCACAACAGATGTGCAGGGGTGGAAGCCACAGATGTGAAGTTGCCAATCTAAGTAGGAAATCTCATTGCCAAATACTGAACACATGACACCCTCAGATGCTGCTATGGATGACATGGATACACCACAGGATAGGACACATACCCCCTGGACCACATGGGTTCCTGCACAGTAACACTTCATTATCATGAGACCAAATATCACCATCACTGCAGCAAGGGCATTGTTAGCATCATCAACATCATGTACATCAGAAGCAAAAGCACTAGAGAACAGAAAGTTGCTTTATTCAGCATATGTGGCATTAAAAGTAGAAGTCCGGTAGAACATAAACAAAGGCCAATGGCCAGTCCATCAACAAAGTCACAAGTGGGTGACAGTGGCAGATGCCACCCTACACATGCCTGCACAAAACCAGGGACAATCCACTAGGAGGGGCAACCGGGGGGTAGGCCAGGCACCGCAGGGACAGGATCAGGGCTCACCAGGAGGAAGCAGGGAAGGGGTGGTGGGTGCTGGAGAGCCACTGACAACTGCAGTGGAGGTGTCTGACATGGTGTGTGCCGGCACAACTGGGGGGCATGGCTCAGATGTTGTGGGTGCCGGCACGACTGCAGTGGACCCTGCAGATGGAGTGGACAGGTCCGCCACTGCAGTGCCCAAGTCAGACAGGGTGGTAGTGGACTCCACTGCAGTGCCTACCACCAGGGGAGGAGAATGGGGAACAGGCAAGGTGGGCTGGACAGAGGGGGAGGACACCCTCACCACATCAGTGGCACAGACAAGCGCAGTGGGGGTGTGGTGCCGGGAGAGCAAGTGGCAGGGGGAGAAGGCCGGAGCCTCTTGGGGATGGTATATCTGTGGGTGGGGGAACCTGGGGCAGGGTGTGGTGGGGGCACCTGTGGAGTGGGGGCCTGAGGGATGGAGGAAGGTGACCTGGTGCTTGAGCTGCAGGGCGGCGGCAGGGTCTTGCTCTTACCACTCCGGGGGACTTGCGGGTGGGGGCCTCAGTCTGTCTGCACCTGGGGGAGGGTGTCCGGGGGCGAGGGGCACTCTGCTCCGTGTGGGGGCTTCCTCTTCACCCTGGATGCTGGGGCAGCTGGATCGGAGGGGAAGAGGCCGAGGTCACTGAGGAAGAGGCGCTGGGTCTTTGGGGTTGCAGGTGAGGCAAGGGAGGGTGCTTTGGAGGGAGAGGCAACTGAGGACTGTGCAGTGCCCGTGGATGCGTGTGTGTGTACCAGGGCCCCATCCCCTGTGAGTCTGGTTTCAGTCCCCTGACTGTGCATGCGTGTGCGTTTAGTTTGTGGCGTGTGTGTCTGTGTGCTGGATGTGTGTGTGCTGGTGTGTGCCTGTGCCAGTGTGTGTGTGCTTGGGACGGGCAAGGTGCTGGGGAGTGTGGATGGAGCAGAGGCAGGAGGGGTGAGGGACTGTCTGAGGAGGGACAGTGCTGCCGTCAGGGAGGAGTCCATGGACCTGTTGCCCCTCTGTAGGTCAGACATGCCCGATGAGATGCCCTCCATGAACGACACCAGCTGAGTCAACAGTGCGGTGTGCGCATGGAGGACACTCAGCATGGCTGTCTGCCCTACATGGAGCTGGCGAAGGAGGTACACAGACTCCTCACTCAGGGCAGCAGGGGACACAGGGGCAGGGGGTGCGGTGCCTGGGCCAAAGGAGACACGCTCCCGAACATGGGAGCCTCCACGGACCTTGGGAATGGGAGCCGATGGGAGGGCGGTGGTGGTGCTGGTGGTGGCGGGGACAGCAACACTAGCTGGGGTGTGGTGGCTGCTGACACCCGCCTCCACAAGGGAGTCATCCTCCGAGTTGCTCTGGTCCTCAGCTGAGGTGGATGGTGCTGAGGATTCCTCGGTGTGGCTCCCCTCGCCCTCCGTGCCACTGGGTCCCTCCGACCACTCCTCGGCTGCTGACCCAGTCTGGCTCTCTGGCTCCTCCTGGTCCGTGGAGCTGTCCCCTTCCGTGGCCGTGGATGTATCTGCAAACAATGGGGAAACAGACAGACATCAGTCACCTGCACCAAACGCACACACCACTGTGAGCACAGCACATCACAGAGCAAGCCCTGGCATCATTAGTTGTACATTGCTAAAAGTGCCCTAACTGAACAGGAGAAGCCAATTGTCAGTCTGATGCCAAGCATGGCACTCACATCCCACATGGCCTTGCACCCATCTGTCTGGTGTCTGTTGGATTGCAACACCCCAGTGTGGACACATGCACCAAGTACACAGTAGTTGGACAGTGCAGAGGACACGGTGTGGCATGTGGACATGCACACATCACAGCTCTTGCCACTGAGTCAGTACAGGTTTCCGGATGAAAGGGATGCCCAGAGTCAAATAGGAAATGCATGTGATGCATACCAGCGACAGACACCATGATGCACCCATGTCCTGATAGCCAGCGCCACTAAGGTGTGCATGTAGCACATGTCACTCCCCTGCAGGACCACAAATAAGTTGACACATGCCATGGCAGAGGCATGACTGCTAAGTCATACATCACTGTCTCAGTGATGTATGACTTGGCAGCCAGACAACAACACTATGCACTGTGTCACAATAGTAGGTCATGGGGAATGCAAGTCCTGGAGCTGCACAAGTGCACATGTACATCCCCCACACAACACATCATCTCTACCCTCATCTGTCCAGGTCACACCTATTGGACATATGGGAGACCTGTGACACTACCCTCTGAACCTGAGCCCCTCACAATTTGCTGTGAATGGGGAACAGCTGCCTGAACATCACATTCGCATACCCCAGTCTGCACGGGCAGCTGATCAAACACCTATGTGACACACAAGTATCGTCTCCTATGGTCACATCTCCAGGGGCATGCTGAGCCCCTACCAAGAAACACCCCAGCAGTCCTGGCAACTAATCCACAGCACACTGACACAGAGGCAGACACCGGAGGGGTCAAATCACTGTGCACAATGTGTCAGCTGATACACGGGAGTGGGAGTACAGAGTGCATTGCATGGCCTGGAGTAGGCATGACTGTCCTGCTCCACATGAATGAGGGATGTGCCCTGGACAGTGGATAGCTGGCTATGTATGTGTGACACACGTAATCTGCACACTCCTGGGGCACAAACATTGTTCCCACCCGCTGCATGGGCGTGTGCCACATACCCCAGGCACATGTGGTGGCTCAGCTCAGCAAGTGGACCGCATATCAAAGCAACACGCAGATCACATGTCCAAACCCAGGCGTTGTGTGACCAATGGACCCACCCATGATGCCCACAACAGAGTTAGGGAAACAGATGCTGTCCCCCACCTTTAGTGAAGCAAACTGCAAGGACACAGTCCCAAGTGACACAATTCCCTGAATGTAAGGGCCACACCTGGGTATCAGATGAGCAGTGGGCAGTGCACAATAGAGGGACATGGCTCCTGGACAACATGACTGCTGCACTGTGGCAGTTGAACCAGGCCAGAGGAGGGCACAAAGCATGTAATACAGAGTTCACAGTGCAGTCTTTGACTCACCCCCTCCTTGCTGCTGTCTGGCCTTCAGCTGCCCATCCAGGTCTGGAAAGACCACCGCCAGGATCTGGAGCATGTGGGGGGTCAGGGTCCGTGTTCCGCCCCTCCTGCGAGGAGGCGACAGCTTCAGCTGGACCCGTGCAATCCTCCGGGTCCAGCCCCGAAGGTCCTGCCACCTCTTCTGGCAGTTGCGGATCCGGCGCTTGTAGACCCCCAAGGACCGGACAGCCCGGACGATGTCCTTCCAGATTTCCTGCTTCCGATGGGCATTAACCTGTCAGGATGACAAAGTGAAAAGGCCATTACCACACATGCAACATATCCAGCATGACACAGTTGTATATACATGTCTCAATCACAGGGGCACATGATGTACACAGGCAGTGCAAAGCTGACCATGGACAGTTTGCCAGACGTCACTACATGGTATCATTGCATGGGAAGTAAAACCATGTTCAAATGCACTGTCACTGCACCATACCTGTCCAGTGCAAGTCACTACACACTATGGGGGGTGACAACTACTCAGTGAGCCTGCTAGCCAGTGGCGTGCAGACTTCCAGCCTTGCTAGTCACACAAAATGCACATTCAGAAAGGCAGTGCACATAACACTCACCTGCTCCCCTGGTGTCCCATACAGCTTGCTGTACTGTGGAAGTAGGCTGTCCAGCAGGGCCTGGTTCTCTTCAAGGCTGAAGGCTGGGGCTCTCTCCACAGTACGTGCCATTGCAGGGTCCAGAGGGGCAGAGACAGCAGCAGTGCAGTGGCAGATGTCATCCTGGAGCATGTAGTGGAGGCAAGTGGGCTCTCAGGGGAACAGCCAGCAATATATATGTGCTGGAGAGGCAGATACTGTCCCTTGTGTCCAAAGTGATAGGTCCAAGTCGTTTGCATCTTCTGAATCTGGCCAATCCATGGAATAGCAGCACCAAAACACGCCCACAGCATCCTTCAAATCTTCAACTTCATGACATACATGATTTTGCAACATTGTTGTGGGTGACCAACTGATTTTCCAGCAACCGACTCGTTCGAAATTCGAAAACGCGTCCGTTGCCAGGCAAGCCCATTGTCAATGGGTGCGCACCGATCGGTCCATTGCGGTACAACGCGCACAGGGGTACAACGCGTACCCGCACACATTGAAAGCAATGGGCCGGCCGGAGGCACCGATCGGTCCATTGCAGTTCAACGCGCACAGGGGTACAACGCGTACCCGCACACATTGAATGCAATGGGCCGGCCGGAGGCACCGGTCGGTCCATTGCAGTTCAACGCGCACAGGGGTACAACGCGTACCCGCACACATTGAATGCAATGGGCCGGCTGGAGGCACCGATCGGTCCATTGCGGTACAACGCATCACTGTACATGTGACTGGCATATGTCAGCATGCCTGTCTCAGATGGACATATGCCAGCCACAGATAGCTCCCAGGGAGTGAGGGGCACACCTACATCACGACAGCCTGTCCAAACCTTATCATAAGGCATGTAAGGCTGCATTTCCTATTGTGTGTATGTTGGTGTACATGTTGTCCTGTGGGTGTCACCTGTGGGCAGCCACCCCCAGGCTGTGCACGTGTTCATGGGGACAGGATCCTGGGTGTTACGTGTACGTGACCACTGTGATGTGCAACTGTTCATATCTGTGCATGTGCCATGGTCACATTTCACAGTGGTGTATGTGTATGTCATGTCACATACCCCGTGAGTCCCATGTGGGACGGTATGTTTGAGCCAGGGTGTCCCAGTGGCACAATAGTGATGGTCCTCCACAGTCTTTGTGCATGTAGTGTTTACAATGTCTCTGATTTCATGTGCACAATGGGAGACAGTCTCCACATCCACGTTGTGTGTGCATGGACTCTGATGTTGTGCGTGTGTGTCACAGACGTCCATGTCTGTCCTGCCGTGGCAAGTGGGGCCACTACCTGTGGGTGTCATGGTTGTTTTGCTGTGGTGTATACATGATACTCCATGTAATGCCAGTGTCCATGTGGCATTACAGGGTCCCTGGGAATGTACCTGTCGTTGAGCTGTGGTGCCTGGGGCACATCTGTCCTCACATGTCACTGTGGTGGGTGATTGTGACACGGCAGCAGGAGATGGGAACTGTGACACGGCCTCATGATATCCAATGGGCCAACCTGGGACAAATTGATGCCACCTGTTGGACCGTGTTGACAGATGTTGGCCATGTATGTACCATACATGTCCTTCCGGTACTGCACACTTCATGTAGTTGTGCCTCATAATGATGTATGTTGGGATCTTGAGTGTGTTCAATGCCGCATATGTGGGGTGACTGACAATCTTGCTTACTTCTCCTCTGCACTGCAGGGCTCCTGCTGTCCATCGGCCATTCCCAGACCTGGCAACGATGGTGGAACGGGACAGCATCCGACGGTACCGCTTCACCAGGCAGCTGATTGAGGATTTGGCAGCGCAGTTGTCCCCACATTTGCAGCCTGGCCGGCCGTATCCTACAGCGCTGACCCCCAAGGTGAAGGTGATGGCAGCCCTACACTTCTTTGCCACTGGTACCTTCCAACATACTGTGGCGACTGCTGGTGGGATGTCACAGACCATGTTCAGCCGTGTGCTCCGCGATGTTTTGGCGGCAATGTTGCTCTTCCTGAACCGGTATATCTATTTCCCTAGACTGCGACGACTCACTGACGTGAAGAGTGACTTTTATGCCCTGGGGAGGATGCCGCATGTAATTGGCTCCATTGATGGGACACATGTGGCTTTGGTACCACCACAGGCCCAGGGGCAGGCCTACAGGAACCGCAAGCACTACCACTCGGTCAATGCACTGGTGGTGTGTCTTGCAGACATGACCATCACACACGTGTGTGCCCATTTCCCTGGTTCAGCACACGATGCCTTTGTGATGAGGAGTAGTTGCATCCCCAGGATGATGGCACAGATGCAGAACCAGCGTGCCTGGCTTGTCGGTGTGTACTGACTTTGTGCCATTGTGTGTGATCTGATCTGTAGTATTCCGCCCACTTTTCCAAGTCAGCTAATGTGCACTTGTCTGTCCGTAGGTGACTCGGGATACCCCAACATGCCGTGGTTGCTGACACCCCTCAGGAACCCTGTGACACCTGCCCAGATGCGCTACAATGAGGCACATGGTCGGACCAGGAGAGTGATTGAGCGGACCTTTGGTCTCCTGAAGAGCCGCTTCCGCTGCCTGGACAAGACCGGAGGGTCCCTCCCATATGCCCCTGCGAAAGTGTGCAAGATTATCATCGTCTGCTGCATGCTCCACAACCTGGCAGTGCGGAAGGAGTTGCCTCTCATCCAGGATGACAATGACCAACATCCGCCACCTGTGGAGGATCCTGGCCTGGACCACGATGCCAGTGACGATGATGATGATGATGATGATGGTGATGTCCGCACACAGCTCATCACCAACTTCTTTAGCTGAATGTGAGTATCCTGAGGTGTCATGTCAATGATGTGAGTTGGCATGATGTGTGGGTGATGCTCTGGTGCTGTTGGAGTGTGTCCATGGGCTACTTGACTGGATGTGTGTTGCGATGTGTGGTGACAGGTGGGCTGTACTCCCCAACAGTGTTGACATGCTAACTTGGTTCTGGGTGGGTATCTTGTAACATGTATTGTGCATGAGTTTTGCTGTTCTGTCCTGTACTCCATTGCTTTTGACTGTGTGTCATTTCTGTCCTTCACAGGGTACTTTCAGATTCGTTTGGTCAACTGTGTCCACCGACGACGTGATTGCACATCCAGGCTGGTAGCTGTTTTGTCCCTACAGGTGAAGTGCGCCACACCCATGGACTTCCTTCCGTCTACAGTTGTTGACTGTGTGCCCGCTGCCAGGTGGGGTTACCTTGCATCTGTAGTGGTTACGGCATGTTGCAACTGTGTAATAAACCTGTGCTTCACTTTGTGATGTGCGTTGTCTGTGGTCACACATTTGACTGCCATTTGCTTGCTGCACCTGTGGGCTACTTGACTACAACTGGGAATGGGTGTGGTGTCTGTGCATTGCACCGTCTTCCCTGGCAACATCAGTGTAGGCAATGAGTCAGATGGCCTAGGTGTGTATGTGTCGTGTAGCCCTGGTGGTGTGTCTCCCTCATGTGTGTCACGTTGCCTGTACTCACATGCCTGTGTTGTCCTTGCTGTTGCAGTTCGCATACACAGTGTAATTTTGCAGTTCATCATCCCCATAACAGCACCCACGTTGGAATCACGACAGAGGCAAGTATGGTGTATTAGTGTGTTTATTGTGATACATTTGTGTTAATAGTGCATAGGATGGGTTGTGCTGTACATAAATCTTGCAATCCCAAGTTCCTAGGTGAATTGAAAGTCCGGGTAGACAGGATCCCCAGTATCGGGGCCACAGTTGTCTGACACATTGGTCCAACTTGTACTCCCCATGCAATGTGTGGGAGTAGTGTTGCCGTCAACAGGGTGAACAGTCTGTGCACAAAGGCGAACATCCAGAACAGGTTCAGGCTTCCTGGGAGTTGCGCTTGGCCATTGGCCTCTCACTTTTCCCTCCTCGGACGACCCCTCTTCTTGGGGGGGCCCTCAAGTGCAGGCTGCTGCGGTGCAGGGGACTCTCCGCCAGAGTCCTCCTCCCTCCCTGTGGCAGTTGCAGTTTGTTCGGCACCAGATGTTGTTGGCACACAGGGAGGTGTGGACTGGTTGCTGTTCATCTGGCGGAGGCATTGTAAAATGTCCCTGTGCACCGCCGTCATCTCATGCAGTGCATCCCACTTGGACTCCACGCGGGACATGTGTGAGTCCACACGGGACATGTGTGACTCCACGTGGGACATGTGGGAGTCCAAGCGGGCATGATGGGCAGCCTGCTGCTGTTTAATGTCTCTGAGGAGCCCCACTACCTGGCTGAGCTCTCCGGTGCTGGACTGGTACGCATCAGCTATGCGTACCAGTTGTGGGTCATCATGCACACCAGCAACGTCTGCAAGCAGCGACCTCTGTCTCCCACCCCTCCCACCACCCCTGCTGACATGTGCAGTGTGTGCAGTGGCACGCACAGATAACCCTGGTCCACCTTGGGGGTTGGTGGTGGTGGTGGTGTCCATGGCCCCAGGTTGGTCCAGGGTCACTGTGCTGGTGTTGCTCCTTATTCTGTCCATGTCGGCAGGGATGGTATTCGTGGTGACAGTCGTTGTAGGGGTGGGTGCAGGGGGTGCAGCTGGTGGTCCTGCTGGTGCTGCAGCTGGTGGTCCTGCTGGTGCTGCATGTTGACTTGCACCGGATGTGCCAGGTTGTTCTTCATCGTCTGAGGAGGACAGAGGCTGTACGACGCCAGTGAGCTCGGCATCCTCTTGAGCCTGGGACTGGGACTCCTCAGCGTCTGCTGCTGTGTCCCCATCATCACCTGTTTTTGGGAGACACAAACAATGTATGTCATGTTTCTGCAGGCATCAATGGTTGACACACATGACAGTTGTGACTGTGCCTCTGGGTGCGGGCCTGTACATTGCATTGTCCTAAGTCGTCACAGTCAGGGGTTGATATTGGTGTGGCACATTGTCCTGCATTATTTGGGCATTTCTATGTATTTTCTGGGGTGTGAACATGGTCTGCATTGGTTGTGTTTGGTTGACAGCCGGCCCTCCTTCCCACCCAGCCAGCCAACCAGTTATCCCACCATGGAACGTGCTTGCATTGCAGGGAGTGTAAGTTGTCTCTCAGGATGTCAGTCAGTGGTGTCCTGCTGTTTGTTGGTGCACAGTTGCCAGCAGGGCCTTGTGCTCCCCACAGCAGTAGCCAGTGTCAGCCATCTTGTGAGTCCTTCTCCACTCCCTGTGATGTGAGCATGGTTCAGGGTGGTGTTGATGGGACAGTTGTGGGGGTGAGCTATGTCTGTGACTACGACTCCCATCATGCCATTGCCTCCACCCCACTTACCAGCATTCCCATACTTACTTGCTTTTGTGTGGAGTTCAGTGTGTGTGGGTGTGAGAGCAATGGCAAGATGGCTGACAGTGGTGTCCTGCTGTTGGTTGGTGTGCAGTACCCAGCATGCCCTTGTGCTCCCCACGACACAGCAACAGTGTCAGACATCTTTGATGGGCCTTTCCACTCTCTGTGGGATGTGCATGCGTGAGTGTGAGCTTGCTGGGCCATGTGGTGGGGGATGTAGAGCTGTGACTATGACTCCCATCATGCTATTGCCTCCTCCCCCTTCCCAGCATGCCCATGATTCCTTCCTTTTGACTCTACTTCCCTGTGGGGTGGGCTGGCTGTGCTGACAGGACGGCTGGGAGTGTTGTCCTGGCAGTTGTTTGGCTAGAAGTCCCAAGAGTGTCCCTTTGCTTCACACAACATAACCCAGGGTGGTGGTTCTTTGTGGGATCTTGTGTTAGGATGGGGGGCATTGCATTCTACCAGGTGGGTTCTGTGGAGTTTGTGTTGGGGGGTGTGTGAGGGGAGGTGCTTGTGACTATGGTCAGTGCTGCAAGTCCCCCTTCCCACCCAGCCAGCCAGATATCCCACCATGGAACGTGCTTGCATTGCAGGGAGTGTAAGTTGTCAATCAGGATGTCAGTCAGTGGTGTCCTGCTGTTTGTTGGTGCACAGTTGCCAGCAGGGCCTTGTGCTCCCCACAGCAGTAGCCAGTGTCAGCCATCTTGTGAGTCCTTCTCCACTCCCTGTGATGTGAGCATGGTTCAGGGTGGTGTTGATGGGACAGTTGTGGGGGTGACCAATATCAGTGACTACGACTCCCATCATGCTATTGCCTCCACCCCCTTCCCAGCATGCCCATGCTTCCTTCCTTTGATTCTGCTTCCCTGTGGGGTGGGCTGGCTGTGCTGACAGGATGGCTGGGAGTGTTGTCCTGGCAGTTGTTTGGCTAAGAGTCCCAAGAGTGTCCCTGTGCTTCACACAACATAACCCAGGGTGGTGGTTCTTTGTGGGATCTTGTGTTAGGATGGAGGGCATTGCATTCTACCAGGTGGGTACTGTGGAGTTTGTGTTGGGGGTGTGTGAGGGGAGGTGCTTGTGACTATGGTTAGTGCTGCAAGTCCTCCTTCCCACCCAGCCAGCCAGCCAGTTATCCCACCATGGAACGTGCTTGCATTGCAGGGAGTGTAAGTTGTCTCTCAGGATGTCAGTCAGTGGTGTCCTGCTGTTTGTTGGTGCACAGTTGCCAGCAGGGCCTTGTGCTCCCCACAGCAGTAGCCAGTGTCAGCCATCTTGTGAGTCCTTCTCCACTCCCTGTGATGTGCGCATGGTTCATGGTGGTGTTGATGGGACAGTTGTGGGGGGGCAATATGTGTGACTGCGACTCCCATGATGCTATTGGCTACACTGACTTGGCCAGCATACACAGAATTCCTTCCTTTGAGTGGTCTTCACTGTGTGTTGGTGTTGTTGTGGTGGCTACATGTGTGGATGTGTTTGTTAGTTCTATTTGTGCCACTGCCTAGCTGTAGTTGTGGTTGTGTTTGTACATGTGTTGGCACAGTTGGATGTGACTTTTTTGATGGCATGTGTTGTGTTTATCTGACTGACATACACATTTTGGGATGATTCTGTTCTAGTTGCTGTGTAATTGCTATGAGTGCATGGTTTGACTCTCCCCTTGACAGTGATGTGTGTTTTATGGCAGTATATTGTGTACATTTGTTGTGTACTCACCAGGCTCTGGGATGTCCTCTAGTCCATATACTCTCACTGGCGGAAGGATGGCCCGCACCTTCTCCTCCCAGGGCCTGAGGTATATTGGCTTGGCAGGAGGGCCACTGCCGGTGTATTGGCTGTTGATGTAGTCTTTCTTCAGCATGTCCCGTACCCTCCTGCGCACGTCATACCACCTGTTCTGGATGTCGGTCTTTGTGCGCCGACATGGTGATTGGGCGTTCACCCTGTTGATGATCCTCTCCCACATCTTGGTTTTCTGCGACATGGGGGTCTGTTGGACCAGTGTGCCAAACAGCTGTGGCTCCACCCTGAGGATCTCGTCTACCATGACTTCCAATTCACTATCTAGGAACTTGGGATTCTTCTTGGGGGCATGGTGATGGGTGGTGATGGTGGGTGATGTGTGTGTTGGTGTGCAGGTGAGGGTGTGTGAGTGTGTGTTTTGCTGGGTGTATGTGAGGTAGGTATTTGTTGGTGTGCTGATGGTGTGTGGCTTGTGTGAGGGATGAGCTGTGGGTGTGTGGTTGCTTTCTCTTGGGTGCTGGCAGTGGAATGGCATTTGCAAAGGCTCATGGTAGTGATTTGTGTCCTTTATATAGGTGGAGTTGTGGGTGTGTCTTTGTTCTCTGTCCCCACCCCCCAGTATTTATTGGCTTGGTAATTGCTTGTTTGGCCTTTTTTGGGTGATTTTTCCTTTGTGCTGTTTGTGTATGTTGGAAACGTTCTTGTGACCGAGTCGGACCCTGCATTGGTCTCGTACGGTGTTCTCCGTTTCGTTCACGCTGTGTTTGTGCAGTTTTCTATGCTGCGTACGCGTCGGTCGCGGTGTTTTGTGTTGCTTCGGCTCGGTTTTGTATGCGTGTCGGTCGTACGGCTTGTCCTCCGTCCGACTCGGTCGTGGTTTTCGCGCCTTGCATCGTACTTTGCGGTTTGGAGTTCGCGTGTATGTTTCGGTCGGATTTGTTCCGGGTGCGTGTCGGTCGGTTGGATTCGCGTGTTTTTCCGGCCGGATTGCTGCTTTCCGTGCGGCTCGGTCGGTCGACTTTGTTTCGGTACGTGTCGGTCGGATTTTTCGCGCCTTGCATCGTACTTGGCGTGTCGTGCGCCACGGGTACGTGTCGGTCGGTGCTTTTTCCGGCCCGAATCGGAATCGACCCCTGAGTTTCAAGCCTGAGTATGACCTTATTATATGGCAACTAGTGCTGTAAATGTCTACAGCTATCAGCAATATATATTATATCAGTCCTTATTTTTATTTATGTACGTATTTATCATTCATTAATACTCTAATATCTTGTAATCTTTTCCGAAATCGATAAAAATTGAGCTTATTCGTAATCATATCACAAAAGTTTAGACTTACTGGTCAAATAGTTTATTTGGCTATTCACATAAAGTAAAAACACAACACAGAAAGAATGGGGAACTGCTCTGAAGACAGTGTACTGTATATGTGGAGAGGAAAATACCTAAAGAGCAACATTGCTCTACA
The DNA here is from genome assembly GCA_963921515.1 of Calotriton arnoldi. Lineage (NCBI taxonomy): Eukaryota > Metazoa > Chordata > Amphibia > Caudata > Salamandridae > Calotriton > Calotriton arnoldi. Next base: position 735,024 of record CAWUFW010008374.1, on the reverse strand, counting down.
TAACCTATGTTTTAAAAATAATTAAAAGACAAAGGGTCTCATTTGAAAGTTAGCGGATGGGCAGTTGTTCAGCAGGTGTGATGAAGACACGAACACTGCAATACGGCATATGTATTTTCTGTTGAAATATAAAATAATGACCAACCCACCATGCCACAAGGTCCTGGCAGGTTGGTCAGCATCTAATTTCATGTCCAGAAGAAGTAGAACACTCCCTTATAGAGGCATATTTTTAAACAAAAGTGTAAGCCCTCACCCTCTACCACCTGGATTAAGGCAATATTTGCTCAATGGCCTCCCTCATGCTGCATTTCATTGCTCAAAGCCATCCTACACAATTCCGTCTGCCCATCAAGGGCTTACAGAAATTCACCAAATGGACCCCTGGTTCTGATCCGAGAAAAGAGTGCTAGGATATCCCTTTTACAGGACAATTTCCCTAACCCACCTGAAGGTGGCATGCTTCATCACAGGGAAACCTCCTCTTATTACGAACCTAGTTGTAATGCAGGCTCCAACCCCCTCTCTGAGAGGGAGGAGATCAGGGATGTTTTTTTGTGTAAGGAAGTATCCTAAAACCTATATAGGAGCAAGGTGTGGTAGAGGGAAGAAAAATAAACAGTGTATGTGAGCTAAAACTAACGTTACAAAAACACCAAAACAAAGTTTAATGGGGCGTTCAGAGGTTAGGATTAAAAACGCAAACTATGACTGGAAGTTATTCAACCAGTCATAGAACAGTGGGGGTTGATATGTGTCAGCCTTATACCCTCCATAGAGGTATAGCAGCTTTCTTCAGGACCGACAAAAAGAAGAATAGCAAGGTGGAGTAAATTCTCCCCACATATATAGTGAATAGTGATTATACAACACCAGTGGATAAAGTGATATGTCACTTGGAAATGCAGAGTCCACCAGTCAATGTGTTACCTGTAAAGAGACAATGTGTTTCAGTTAGCACACACAGTTTACAGCGCACTCTAAGCAAATCATACTCAAATGATTAGCTCACGTACACTGTTTCTTTTTCTTCCCTCAACCACACCTTGCTCTCATATAGGTTTTAGGATATTTCTTTAAAGACACAATAAGACATCCCTGAGCTCCTCCCTCTCAGAGAGGGGGTAGTAGCCTGCATTACGACTAGGTTCATAATGCAAGGAGTTTGCCCTGTGATGAAGCATGTCACCTTTGGGTGTGTGAGGGAAACCGTCCTGTAAAAGGGATATCCCAGCACTCTTTTCTCAGATCAGACCCAGGGGTCCATTTGGTGTCTTTGTATTGTGCTAGATGGGAGTCGTCCCCTGCAGGTCTTTAAATCTCCTCAGGCCCTTTCTTGTGAGCTTTTTTTCTTCCTTACAGAAATTCAACCGCATCACCTCAGCAATCAAGGAGCTAAATAAGCTCCCCTCCAGACCCGGAACATTTTGGAGACCAGCTGCATCATCTTCAAGCCCATCAGGAATGGTATTCCAACATACCTGGCACAGAAACCAACCACCACAGTTAGGCAGGCAGTGCTACAGCAGAGACAAAAAATGACAATAAAGGAAAACTTACTGAAGGCAAGCCTTTTTCATCTATTCATGTAAGATATTGGCCACCATCTCCAATAACATTAGAAGTGCTCCACACTGCCTATATTTCAGAAAGAAACAGGAGATACTTCTCTTCAAAGACCACCACACCCGTAAAACAGACACAGCATGTTATCTAAATGTTTTAAATTATTTCAGATATTGCCCCTGGGCACTTGCACATTGTTCACTGCTAAGGTCACGCTACATACATATTTACAATATTTATATTGTAGGTATGTGTACATATATATCTACAATGTATACTTTGCATATATGTGTACACAGCATGGATCGCTCACTGAATAATGGGCAAGTGGCCAACCCCCACAGTGCATGGCTGAAGGATGTGTGTAGCAGTGGTTGGCTTCTTATCTGAATTTGATGCAGGACCTGCCTAAAGGCTAGGTCCTGAAACCAACACTGCATTATTTTCCTCAGCTAATGCCTCTTTCCCTATTCTTTTCAATTCATTGTTCTCATTAGCATCTCAGTTAAGTAGACCTGCATTTTCATCTACAACAAGCCTGTAAAGTTGCTACTAGTAAGTTTACAGACATAATTAGGGTTTTTCATGACATACCCTGTCATGTAAGGGTTGGGAAACCTACTCCTAATACTAATTCTAAACTGTTTGCATTTTCTGAATTGAATTATGGTGGAAAATACACCTAGGCATAAATATTTTCATCCGCAAATTCACCTTTATGAGTAGCTCCAGGTTGGTGAAATCTGAAAATGGTAGGGTATCCTACCACACAAGCAACACCATGAAAAGAGGTGTTCCTTTTACCTGGGTCAGGAGTAAAGTACACCATTGCATTCTGAGAGAGCTTGGCAACTGGACAAAGGTATTCAATAGTAGAAGGACATAACATTTACAATTCATGAAGAAACTGTGAATACAGGCTGATTGTAAAAAGCTTACTTATCACACACTAGACCATCTTCTGCTGCATAATTTGTCAAATTCAACAACAAAATCTTCCTCAAGGGGACAAATGTTACTAAAAATCTGCACATGGCATTGTGCAGTTTCAGGCCCTGCTGATTGGTTTACATAGGTGATACACTGGTGCTACTAAGGTAACAATTTTGCTCATTGGTATTAAAGTCACAAAACATTTAGGTCAGGTCAGGATATCTTTATTGGATCATTTAACATATGATCATAAAAGATACAAAACATTCAAATATGTTCAGAATGTACCAATTTTGCTGCATAATTTGTCTTTTCTTACTGCATAATTTAGTCAACCCTACTACATAATCTGGTCATCCCTTGCTGCCTAATTTCAGTCTTCTTGCACTGGGGGGAGGGGTGATGGCATATTTGGTGCAGAGACAGAATAGCGAGTAAAAAATATCGAGTTGCACAAATATCGAATCATTAATATCGAGGTTCAGAGACATCGACAGCAAGAATATTGTGGTCAAGATTATCGATTGAAGGTAAGTAATATTGATTTTAAAATTATTGAAGTGTTTAATATCGTTTGCAAAAATATAGTTGTTAAAAATATCGTTTTTTTTAATGTTATGTATTTTAGTATATGTTTTATATGTATGTGTTGTCTGTTTTTTAGTATAATAATTGTTTGTATTTTTAATATGTGTTCAATTTTAAGTAGTTATTATTTTTTTAATTTTGCGTTTTAAGTTCTGTAGCGGGTTGTGGGTTTATAGGGGAATAGGGTGGGAAGTAACTTAATTATATTACATTTATTGGTTATTTTTTATTTTTTAATATTTGTTTAATTGAGATGTTATAGTGTTAAATGTGTAAAGTAAATTATTATTAATTAATTAATAGTTTATTGTTAATTATTTTAATTAATTAATTGGTAATTAATTATGGTAATTATGTAATTAATTTTAGGTGTGTGATGTGGTGTTTGTAGTTGTAAAGGGTGGAAAGTGATTTATTTTTAATTGATGAATTAATAATTGGATGTTAATTAATTTTAATGAATTAATTGGCAAATAATTATGGTAATAGTGTAATTAATTTTAGGTGTGTGTTGTGGTGTTTATAGGAGTAAAGTGTGGGAAGTAATTTGTATTTAATTAAGTAATATATAGTTGTTAATTAATGTTAATTATTTGATATTTATTTTGGGTAATTGTTTTTTTGTGTGTTGTTTTTACTTTTAAAGGGATAAAGGGTGGGTATTAAAAACATTTTAATTACTTTATTATTAGTCGTTAATAGTAATAGTTTTTAATTTAAAAATAAGTTTTAATTGTGTTTTATTATTTTATAGTTTAATTTAGGTGTGTGTTGTGGATAGTATAGTGTTAAAGTGTGTGTAGTCAATTAATGTTTATTAGTTTTTTTATTAATAATACTTTTTAATTGATTATTAATTATGTCAATTATGGAAGTACATGTAATTAAAAATGTTGGAGAGTTTTGTTATTGGTGTGGTGTTATAGGTTAGGAAATAAAATAAATACATTTATGTATTAATTTTTTTTTGTTTGTAAATATGTTCTAGTTTAAAAGAATTCTTTTTTATAAATGTCTTTATTATTTTATAATATATATTATTTGTAGATCTTTGTTATATGTAAATAAATAATATTATAATATGTTTTCTTTTTATATATTTAATATATTTGATTTTTCATTTTTCAATATTGTTTATTTATTTTTATGATTTTTGTTTACTTTTTTAAAAATTTTAATTTTTGTTTTAACTGTTTGAGTGTGAATAGTAATTTTTGTCTCTCCGCTATCCAAAACTTTCCCTAATGTTGCCCTCACTGGAGTGGGAATAGTAATTTTGCCTCGCCCCTATCCAGCACTTTCCCTACTGTTGCACTCACCGGAGTGGGAATAGTAATTTTTACCCCTCCGCTAGCCAACACTTTCCCTACTGCTGCACTTACTGAAGTTGAAATAGTAATTTTTACCCATCCGCTATCCAACACGTTCTCCACTGTTGCACTCACTGGAGTGGGAATAGTAATTTTTATCCCTCTGCTATCCAACACTTTCCCTACAGTTGCATTCCGGAGTAGGAATAAAAAAATGTACCCCTCCGCTATCCAACACTTATCCTACTTTTGCATTCAGTGGAGTGGGAATAGTAATTTTTACCCCTCTGCTATCCAACACTTTCCCTACTGTTGCACTCTTTGGAGTGGGAATAGTAATTTTTGCCCCTCCGCTATCCAACACTTTCGCTACTGTTGCTCTCACTGGAGTGGGATTAGTAAATTTTACTCCTTTGCTATCCAACACTTTCCCTATTGTTGTACTCACTGGAAATGGAATAGTAATTTTTACCCCTCTGCTATCCATTACTTTCCCTACTGTTGCACTCACTGGAGTGGGAATAGTAACTTTTACCCCTCCTCTATCCAGCACTTTCCCTACTGTTGCACTCACTGGAGTGGGAATAGTAATTTTTAATCCTCCGCTATCCAACACTTATTCATCTGTTGCATTCACTGGAGTGGGTGTAGTAATTTTTGCCCCTCCACTATCCAACACTTTCCCTACCGTTGCACTCTTTGGAGTGGGAAGAGTAATCTTTTCCCCTGCGCTATCCAACACTTTCCATACTGTTGCACTCTTTGGAGTGGGAATAGTAATTTTTTCCCCTCCGCTATCCAACACTTTCCCTACTGTTGCTCTCACTGGAGTTGGATTAGTAATTTTTACCCCTTTGCTATCCAACACTTTCCCTACTGTTGCACTCATTGGAGTTGGAATAGTAAATTTAATTCCTCCGCTATCCAACACTTACCCTTCTTTTGCACTCACTGGAGTGGGAATAGTTATTTTTACCCCTTTGCTATCCAAAACTTTCCCCACTGTTTCACTGATTGTATTCTGAAATTTAGGTTTAAATATTTTTTATTTTTTAATGCTTTAATTTATTATAGATGTTAGGTTTTTTAAATATTTTAAATCATTAATATATATTGTTATTTTTTATATTATTTTAAACTTTTAACATAATTTAAAAATAATAGTCTATTAATTGTTTTAAAGTAAATAAATATGTATAAATTATTATGTTTGTGTGTTCATTTTTTTATTAAGTTTATTTGTTATATTTTATTAAGATATATATTCAATTTATTTTATTTTGTTAAAATTATATTTCATATTTAATATATTTAATATAAATTATTTTATTTTATATTTATATAAAAGTTGGTATTTCATACATCTGTGTTTTTAACATCAATATTTTTTAGTCGATATTTTTGTATTTACCTGTTTAAGTATAGGAGTCGATATTTTTGATGTCTATATTTTTTACTCAATGTTTTTTACATCAATATTTTTTACATCGATGTTGTGTCAGTGAACCGGCATATTTAGTAATATTAATTTAGTACTGATAAAAAACACCACATTACAATGTATTGCAGTGCTGGAAAGATATTCACAGAGAGCTATGGAACACGGGACACGTGTAATTTAAGGCCTTTAACAAAGGGCAACCGTTATAATGATCTGCTGGTTTGGCAGGTAGTCAAGCAAAATAAATACCACATTTGTCATTGAGAGATTATAAGAACGTGTGGAGCTATAATCCTAAATTGCTTAATGTTTTAGTAGCTATTCAAAACACATTTCACAATACAAACAAGGACATTAAGTAAAGAATGGAAAATAAAAGAACAACGTTAGAATGGAAGTACTGAAAAATACCACCAAAGAAGCATACATAATTCAAATATGGAATAAAAAAAAGCCCTTCCAGCAACTCAGAATTTAACAAAGTGCTAAATGCATGACATGGGAATGATAGGGCAGAGAAGGCAATTAGAAAAACAATATGAAAATGAAGAATGTAAAATGTGTTCAATTTAAATCATATTTCGTCAGCAAGAGATTATTCTTCTCACACAAGCTTTTATCTTTTTCGAGAGTCAGAGCTCATAAAAAGGCAAAATGTCCTCTTTTTCACTGCATTAGGACAGCGGCTCCAGAATTAATCAAAATGAGGAGTGTCGATGCAGTTGAACGCCTATGTATTGACTGTATTATTGTTTCCGCGCCGTGCAACATCTCATAAAACCAATAAAGTATGTTTTAAAAAAAAAAGGAGGAGTGTCCCTTGGAATGTTTCCGCATAATTCTAAACCCATTGAACTAAACCAAATAACATAACATGTTGTTTTACATTACATCATGTAGGTGTTTAAACCATGCACCTATGGACATTCCTAGGTGTGATTTAAAAGAACACCTTTGATACATTAGATTTTTAAGCCATCATTAATAGCAATATTATGAAAGCATTTTCAGTACTCCAGATTCAAAGGAAAAGTCCTCATAGATGGAAATTACAAAAGGTCTTGCTGGTATGTCACGATGCACAAATAATCTTGCGCCACTATGTGATAGAGAAATCTGGTGTGTAATCTACCACAGGACCCCAGCAGCGAAAGAGTAGATCACATCAAATGGCTCATTACACTGGCAATTCAGCAGTCAGCCACACAAATGATGCTGGTCCAATCAAAAAACGATTTCACATTTTTAATGGTGAATGCAGATGTAACTAACATTCTGTACTTCTAAGATGGAAACCAAGATGGTGAGTTTCTGGCATAAACTTCCCAAATCAAGATGACAGTGAGAGTTGCATTCAAAATGAGAACTAACATTAATTAGAAAGTGGTTGTCATCTTTGAACTCTAATATATGAAGTTATTTACCCTGGAGAAGCTTGCTTCCCAGTTGCCTTTTTTCTCTTCCAATGCCTTACTCAGTTTGAAGACTGAATTATGATAAGATCATCTCTGGATAATCCTCTTCTTTGTATCATCTGAATTTCTTCAGTGAAACTGATTGATGTTGCAGAACTGCCATCTGTATTCATATGGACTTGGATATCTCTTCAATTGCAGTATTGTTTCATGACTGATTCAATTGAACTAAAGAGTTTTATTACAAAATTCAAAAATTGGTTGTATAAAGTCAATTGCCATGAAGGCTCTTAGATGCAAAGTTAAATAGAGGATGCAAAAATCAGAAAAATATTTTATATTTAAATGAGCAGCAAAATCATAGAAAAATTCAAAAGCATCCTTAGCAGCATGGGAACGTCTTCTGGATCACCTCCAAAATCAAGTGGTTCTTGGGGCACATGCATCATTGTGTGCAATTGCGCTTCCATAATTGCGATTATTAAGGAATCGCAATTGCCAATGCATGTAGGTTTCGCTAAATGTTTTGCGATTCCTACATATTCCTTAACTGCGAATTGCAAATTGCGATTCGCAATTAAGGAATAGCTTCCCATTCATTCCTATAGGCCTAGAGGCCCATAGGAATGAATGGGAATTGCATGCGCAATATGCGAGTACCAAATAGGTATTCGCAAATTGCGCATGCAATTTCAAGGGTGCAAGGATGCCAAAAGGACACCCTGATTCACCCCTGAAATTAGCATGTGACCACATGTTGCACACACACATGTGTGTGCAACATGGAGCTTTTGTGCATTTTTCAAAGTTTTCGCAAATTACCATCAACTTTGAATTGATGGTAATTTGCAATTTCTATTTGTGAAATTGCAACAAAAAAATTAATCATGCATTGCATTTAGGGAATCGTAGTTTGCGATTCCCTAAATGCATTCGCAATTTAAGTAATCGCAAATTTTGCGATTACTTAAATTTCGGTTTTGCATTTGAGTTGATGCATCCCAAATGCAAAATATTGGTCGCAAAGGGGCAGATTCTGCGAATCTGCCCCTTTGCGACTGGTATTTAGAATGATGCATGTGCCCCCTTATGCACAGATGTAATCCAAATACAAACATTTTATAGATTTAGACCTTATTCTGCAGTCAACAATATAAAATTGACACAGAAGATTTTAAAATGGAATACTAATTACCTTATATTACACAAAATAATTAGAAGAGTGTTAGAAAAAATGTAAAGAATTTTAAAACATTATAACATACAAATTAATTTTTGCGAAACATTGCAACATTAATCAGTTCATCACTTTTTGTTATGTTGCATTTAAGACATGAAGGGTGAATATAATGGATCCTTGCTTGAACGACAGCAGCTTCAGGGACAAATATAAAGTACTTGCTTTAAATCTTGCACTCCACTGTGGCAAAGATCATATGTGCTATCCACAATTTGCAGAATTGACTGATGCTTTTTATAAAAGTTCGATAGGAGAATAGCAAGTCGAAGCATTAATATAACAACATCTCACGCTATGGTCCAGAAACAGAGATAAATCCTTTTGAAGCTCTTTCAAAACGACATTATGAGGAATAGATTTGTACAGTTTTAGGCTTCTACATTTAGAGATATCACTAAGATAACTTAACGTGGGAATTGCATTTTTTAAACGTAGTATAGGTTGAGCGGGAGACCATAACTGCAAATGGTCTAGTGTGCATTTTAATTGTGATAAAACAATCCTAAGGTTTTCAATAAAAGTACAATTCTTCGCACATGAGCAAAATGTTTCCTGCTTTAATAAGCCTCTCAAAGTGCCATCAAATGCATGAGGAAGACTGAAGGCCCACCTAACTGTGTTTGCCATTGGTAGAGAGACTGAGCTGGTAAGTGCCAATTCCAGGCATATGGCCTTCACAGATATTGCTTGGCTTACTGACAATAGATTAAAAAGAATCTTTTCTTCATACAGATTCAGAGGAGACCAGTTATCAATGGTTATATTGTCAAGTACACATGATAGTGTGGGAGGAATTGTTTCTTTAAAGATTTCCAATAAATACTTAAAGAAACGACTCTGTAGAGATGTAAATTCTATTCAATGCTCCTATAATTGCTAGGGCTTTATTCCCATTATGAGAAAAGAGTGGATCATTGTCTAAGGACTGTGTGAGCACCCTGCCAAAGTAGGTATATTCTTTCACCGTTTCTAAGGCAATTCCATCTAGATTCCAGTGGAAAAAACAGTGCTGCTTTCTTCCTTTAAAGGCATCACTTATCTGTTAGCAGCGTTGATTTTTTAAATGTTTTCTTCCGCGTATGCATTTAGAGCATCCACATGTCATTGGAGACTGACTGAGGTAGGATCAAAAATAATTACGTCATCTGTATACTCAGGACATGTAAGTTCTAAGCAGCAAGACTAGGAGAAAAAATCTTAGGGGCATATTATCAAAAACGGCGTTAAAATTATCGCCGCTTTAGCGGCAGAAAACTGCAGCTAAAGCGGCGATAATGGGCTTGATAATATGCCCTTGAGAATTCCAATAGAAGCCCATGTTGACACCAGAACATGGGCTTCTATTGGAATTCTCAAGGGCATATTATCAAGCCCATTATCGCCGCTTTAGCGGCAGTTTCCTGCCGCTAAAGCGGCGATAATTTTAACGCCGTTTCTTGATAATATGCCCCTTAATGTTTGCAAACTGAGTTGGCAAATTGTACAACTAGATGGAGAACAATAGCGGAGCTAATTCAGGTTATTTTTTGTAGAGATTTTAGGGGTTAAGCCTTTGTTCCTGCCCATCAGAATTTTGCACCAGTTGGGAGAGTGTAAACCAATAATCAGTCTCAAAAGATTTAGAGGTATTCCAAGCTTAATGAGGTTTTTCCAAAGAGTTGGTCTGTCCACTCTGCCAAATGCTGTCGACAAATTGATGAAAACAGAGTACAGAATTAGAGATTTGAATACTGCATACTTACCAATCAAAGACTGCACAATTGCAATATTATCAATTGCTGTGTGTTTAGCTCTAAGACCTGCTTGAACGCAGGGAATCAGTCCTGTTGGAGTAGTCCACTCTTCTAAGTAATCCAGGATATTGAACGCACAAATCTTTCCTGTAGCATTAAATAGAGTGATCTGGCAATTATTACTAGGAACAGAGCAGGAGCCTTTTTTATGTGGTAGAGCTACTATACTTCCGGTCCAAGAATATGGGTTTTGACCCATGTCATAGCAGTTTGCAAACAGAGGTGCTAGGAGCTTGCCCCAAACGTAAGGGACCTCTCTAGAATTTTTATTGGGATCTGGTCTAGACCCATAGCATCACATGCTCTTCTTATATATATATATATATCACTGTCTGCCTGTGTGTTGGTGGTTTTAGCTCCTTGAACTTTGCTGGTTGATCAAGCCGTATAATTTAAAACGTCTCATTTACTTTTAAATTAGCATTTTCTGAATAAAGGTGAGAAATATATGTGGACCATTCTGAAGCTGGAATTGAGACCACGGCAGGAGCTTGTTGATTTCCACTGCAATAAGGCTCTAAAATATCTTATGATGTTTTGTTAAAGCTGCTTGCTAAAGTTAAAACCAGTTTTGATCTGCTGTTTCTGTTTGAGAACAAGATGAATGTACCTCCTTTTTTCCATAGGAATTGAATTTCTTTCTCCCTGAGTGTTGTGTACTTAATAAATTGTTTCTGCATAAGTTTATTTTGGAAGAGAGTTCCTTGTGCATAGGATCTTTTGCCACGATTATCCTTTTTTTATGTGGCTTTCTGATTCTCTGTGTACCAAGTACTGCTTCCGATAATTTATCCTCTATTCGTAAATTGGATTTTCAAAGTTTTTCTTACTTTGGTCCCAAAAAGAAGCAATTATCTTGTTCACATGGCTTGTAATATGATAATTGAATTGAATCTGACTTCACTTTAAGTCCAATAATGTAGTAGCATTACCTGCCTCTAGCGTCCACTTTGAGTTTCTCTGGGGTTGTAGATCCATTGATATACTCATGACTGTATGGTCACTCCCTGGATAGAAATAAACAAATTGAAGTTATGTTTTCCTCTACAGCGGGAGAATCTCCAATTCTTTCTATAAGGGTTTGAACCACATACTTATAATAAACCGCATTCAATATTATGATCTAAAATAATTAAGGAATTAGGTTTTGCATGCCTATATCATCACACTGCAGAGGAGTTAAGGGCATATTCACAAGGACTTATCTCCGAATTATCACCACCTCAACGCAACAAAAGTGGTGATAAGTTTAACGCCCCATTCACAAGTGGTTGCAAACTGCAGACAACGCAAGTATTCCCGCGATAACTGCCTCAACATTTACTTCCACGGGTGACACCACCAACTGACCCTAATGAGATGCAGAGTAGGCGTTCCCGTGCAAAAACACACCAAAACACAACTACACCACTTTCACAACGAACTGCCAGATCTGCGATGCGAACCAAAAACAGGCGATAAGCCGCGGTAGCAGCAGGGAATTAACACCTGCCTTTTGCTGGTGTTAAGCAGGACGACTACCTGCAGCATGAAAGGGAGCCCAGCCAAGAGCCACATCTGAAGACCCACAGATGCCATGGAGACAATGATCATGCAGCTCCGAGACCCATGAGGGCCACAACACCCACCGCCACCATCCCCTGGCCCCCCCGAGCCTCCCCCCGACAAACACATACCGTGCACGACACAAGAGCCTCAAAAAGCGCATGACGTCGCACAATGACAAACAGAAAAACACATGTGTGGTCAGAAGAACGAGAAACAGTCACTCATCATTGAAGTAACAACCAAAAACTTTATTGAATACAACACAAAACACCAATGCGGAAGACTCCTGTCGGGTCCGTCCGGGACAATCCTGATGTCACAGCCTGGAAAATAAAGCACAAAATCAGAACGTGTGTCATGTGCACATCAAAGGAGCGAGACACAGAGAAACAGAGAAGGAAATAAAGGCAGAGAGAGAAAGAGAGACAGAAAGAAAGAAAGGGAGAGGGAGAAGGAGAGAGAGAAAGGAAGAGAGGGAGAGAGAGAGAGAGAGAAGGAAAGGAAGGGAGAGAGATAGAGAGAGAGGGGGAAAGGAAGGGAGAGGGAGAGAGAGAGAGAAGGAAAGGAAGGGAGAGGGAGAGAGGGAGAGGGAAAGGAAGGGAGAGGGAGAGAGGGAGAGGGAAAGGAAGGGAGAGGGAGAGAGGAAGAGGGAAAGGAAGGGAGAGGGAGAGAGGGAGAGGGAAAGGAAGGGAGAGGGAGAGAGAGAAGGAGGGACACTGCCGCCCCCGCGCACCCAGGCACCACTGCTCACCTGCTGCCACCGGTGTGTCTCCAACCACGTGCCGGTATACACTGCAAGAAAGGGAGAGGGAGAAGGAGAGAGAGAAAGGAAGAGAGGGAGAGAGAGAGAGAGAGAAGGAAAGGAAGGGAGAGAGAGAGAGAGAGAGCGAGAGGGAAAGGAAGGGAGAGGGAAAGAGAGAGAGAAGGAAAGGAAGGGAGAGGGAGAGGGAGAGAGGGAGAGGGAAAGGAAGGGAGAGGGAGAGAGGGAGAGGGAAAGGAAGGGAGAGGGAGAGAGGGAGAGGGAAAGGAAGGGAGAGGGATAGAGAGGAGGGACACTGCCGCCCCCGTGCACCCAGGCACCACTGCTCACCTGCTGCCACCGGTGTGTCTCCAACCACGTGCCGGTATACACTGCAAGCCACCAGGTCTGCAATCTGTAATCGAGACCAGAGTCAATCATGGCAGAGTCCATCACACTGCACACGGCAACAACGCCTGTCCGTCCTGCGCACACATGCAGCGCCACCCTACCCCCTCCCGCCGGCCAGCGCTGGCTGTCCGCACTTGTGCACCCAGGCCCCACTGCTCACCTGCCGCCAACGGTGTGTCCACCAGTGGGCACACCACGTGCGCGTGCAAGCTCCAGGCCCAGATACCGCCACCATGGCATGCTCCACATCATGTGGACCCGCACCGCGGCCCAGCAGGTCCCACACATGACACTGAGTCCTGAGGCATCAATGGCAGAGACCACATCAGTGCACACGTCATCATCGCAGGCTGCACACCCGCTCAGCAATTTTGGTGCCACTAACCCTGTGCAACCCCAGTCTGCGCCACGTGGTGGTAGGCCCGTGACGGCTGCATGGCTCCGGGTGCCACTAACCCTGTGCAACCCCAGTCAGCGCCACGTGGTGGTAGGCCCGTGACGGCCGCATGGCTCCAGGTGCCACTAACCCTGTGCAACCCCAGTCAGCGCCACGTGGTGGTAGGCCTGTGATGGCCGCATGGCTCTGGGTGCCACTAACCCTGTGCACAACAACTCATGGGCCCTTTATGATTGAGTATCGTGGAACGCCCGTCATCCAGTCACCACCGGCAGTGGGGAATGTGACGATGTCGGCCCCTTATATTGGCAGGGTTACATGGCGTGTGACGCCTGTGCTGGATGGGTGTGGTGTGCGTGCAAACCTGCCCTCAGGGAGCGGCTGTGACATGCTGACAACTAGACCAGCGACCTGCAGACCACTAGCGTGTAAACCTGCGACTTGTAGCTATGTGGCCCCCCCCTCCGAGCGTTAGCGGAGTGGTCTGGCCTGGAGTAAGTCGGACCAGCGCAGGGCTTGCAACAATGACTCGGGGGCTCTGGTCATGGTTCAGTCCATGTCCGGACAAGGAAGTGACCAATGCATGTGTCCCTGTTGTAGTGTCTATGGCACCCAGAACGCAATCGGCAATGTAGCACACTGTGATTGGAATCCCACTAGATGAGCATCATTGACGTTGGGGGGAATCACTGAGCCTACATTCATCCACACATTCATACATGAATGATGAAAGACATGACACAGCAGTGCGTTTCTTAATGTTTTTTTTTTTTTTTTTTTTAGATTTCTGATAATCTTATACAACAATTGTCGCATCTTTAACAATATCTAGGAGCATAGTACAGCACTGAGTTCTTCAAATTACATTCTCTAATAGTACACATTGGAGCTTTGACATATCCTTGTTGCAACCCATTAACAGTTCAATTGGATAAGTTAACGATCAGTCTAGAGCAAATCAGGGTGTTCTCACAAATATGCTGTTAGTGGCTCCCAAATATCTGAGGGCTTGGAGGCTGTTGGTAGTTCTTCTGCATATAGTAGAAAATTGTCCCTGCAATAGACAGCGTCTTGTAACCAGTGTGCTAGAGTAGGGGATTGCTTACTGTCCCAGTTTATCGCTACTCTACGTTTTGCCAAGAGCAACATTAAGGCAATCAATTTCTTCCCTGCCGATTTCACAGGTATGTGGAGGCCCAGGAGGCACAGTTGTGGCGTGCATGACAGTGCAGACGTAGCAAGTATACCTAAATGATTAATCACTGTCTCCCAATATTGTCTTATCCTATCACAATTCCATGCCAGGTGTGCAAAATCTGCCTGGTCAGTCCCACATCTCCTACAACGCGCGGTGTCGCGCAGCCCATATTTATGCAATTTGACTGGGGTGTGATAAGCTTGATGTAGATACTTATAATGGATGATGCGGAGGTTGCCATTGGGCGTGAGCAGTGTTATAAGTGCGCAGCATGAAGACCGGTCATCGTCCGTCAGGGAGATGTCTAGGCATTTGTTCCAATTGTCTCGGGCCTTGAGGGTGTGTGCGCCAATTTCCGCCTGTATCAGTGCATATAGCCGCGAGATTATTTTAGTGTGGGTGGGAGTTGCTATCAACACCTGTAACGATTGTAGTACAGGAGGTTCAGCTGGATATGTAGGGTACAATTCTCTGATGGCTGCCCGCAGTCTATGATAAATAAATCTGAATAGTAGAGATTGGTTGCTTATATAGGACAGGTCATCGGGAGTGATGAAAGTACCATTCGGATATAGATCACTCATTTGCCGCATGCCAGCTTGTTCTAGGATCATCATACTATTTTTTTCTTGTGTGACTGATAGTGCAGGGTGATGTGCCAGTGGTAGATTCGGGGTGTATATTGGGGTTTTGCTCGCCATTTGGCCGATGCGGTGCCAGGCCTGTGAGGTTGTTCGA
This sequence comes from Calotriton arnoldi, assembly GCA_963921515.1. Taxonomy (NCBI): domain Eukaryota; kingdom Metazoa; phylum Chordata; class Amphibia; order Caudata; family Salamandridae; genus Calotriton; species Calotriton arnoldi. The sequence goes on along the minus strand of CAWUFW010008374.1, from coordinate 719,707 downwards.
ATTGTGTTTATTTCTCGCGACGTTAAGTGTTGCCGTGTATGTGGGAGTACGCTTGTGAGCGGTATTGGGTCAGCGTCACCAGCCTCCACTGCTAGGTGTGGTACATATTGCACGGGATGATACCAATAGTATGCATATTGTGCCTGCGCACATAAGTAATATAAGTAAATATCGGGAACTGCAAAACCGCCCGAGGTATACGGCAGTGACATGGTTTGGAGGCTTATGCGGGCTTGTTTCCCGGCCCATATCAGTCTAATGAGATTTGTACGTATCCGTTTAAAAATTGGAGCAGGCGGTTTTATCGGTATGTTAATAAAGAGGTACAACAATTTCGGTAGTAGCACCATCTTTATCAGTGATATTCTGTCGGCCAGTGATAGGGGGAGTGTTATCCATCTAGTTATTTGTGTTTCTATACGATCTATTGCGGTACCATAGTTGTATCTAAGCACCACTTCAGGGTCGCGATGTACCCTTATTCCGAGATATTTAATTGGGTCTTCCTGCCACACGAGAGGGAAGTCCATTTGTGGTGCTCTGGTGTTTACTGTTAGTGGTATCACTGCTGACTTGCTCCAGTTGATGCGCAGGCCCGAATAGCGTCCAAATTGTATATATTCTCGTAGCATTGGTGATAGGTTCTCCTCTGGGTCTCGAAGGTAAAGTACCATATCATCCGCATACAATGATATGCTAATGGGTCTGAGGTTGAACCGCAGTGCCACATGTGCGTACTTCTGGCGTATTTTACAAGCTAGCGGCTCTAACGCAATGGCAAAGAGCAATGGAGATAACGGGCACCCTTGTCTGGTACCGCGTTGTATTGGTATTATGTCTGATATATGTCCATTGACCTTAATGCGGGCAGTGGGTTTGTTGTATAGAAGGGCAATCCACTTGACAAACAGGGGTGGTAAGCCTATTTTTTGTAAGATTGTGAACAAGTAAGGCCACTCGACGGAGTCGAAGGCCTTAGCTGCGTCCAACAGCACCGCCACAGCCCGCAATTCCGGATTTAGTTGATGCAGAAGGGCAAAAATGGTACGCAGGTTATGTGCTGTTGAACGAGCTGGAATAAATCCCGATTGATCGGGTAAAATTATAGTGGACATAAGTGGCTGCAGTCTAGTAGTGAGTACTGTGGCCAGTATCTTAACATCTGTGTTAATTAATGACAGGGGCCTGTATGACTCCGCTTTTTCAGGCCTTTTATCTGGTTTTAAAAGTGCCACTATTAGCGCTTCACGTAGTGTTGGAGGGAGAATATTATTATTATAGGCTTCATCATACATCTCGAGAAGATATGGAGTTAATTGGTCTAGATACGCTTTATAAAATTCAGCGGTATATCCGTCAGGGCCAGGCGATTTACCATTGGGCAGTGATTTTATAGCTATCTGCACCTCTTCCTCCGTGATTGGTTGGGCTAAGTTTTCGCGATGCATATCGGATAGCCACACCAGTGCTATGTCTTCAATGTAGCTCTGAATTTCAGGCTCCAGCGCTGTGTGCTGGGTCCTATAGAAATCACTGTATGTGTCTACAAACGTATTCAATATGCCTTGTGTGTCATAATGTAGCTGTCCCTCGTCATCCTCCATCTTGATGACAGTGTATGGTTTATGTTCTGTGCGTATTTTTTGCGTTAACAGTCTACCCGGTCTCCCTTCTTCTCCCATCCGACGTGCTGTGTGGCGTCGAGCAGTATATTTTATTTCATCATCTGCTAATGTGTTATAGTGATTGATTTCGTCGCGTAGATTTCTAAGGGTGAGTGCGCTATGCGTCTTATCGTATTCTGCTTCCAGAATTTTTATTCGAGCTTCGCACTTCTCTAATTGGGTTCGGAGATCTTTCAAGATGCCTGCGTTCGTGCTTATACAGATGCCTCTCAGAGTCGCCTTAAAGGCCTCCCATAATGTACCTGCACTATCAACTGATTTTGCATTCTCCGCGAAATAATCTTCTATTGCTGTTTGAATGGTGACTTTGTAAATGGGGTCCAGGAGTGCCGCGGCATTAAACCGCCACACAAATGGAGGAGGTGTATATGTCGGTATCAATAATGCCAATAAGACAGGTTTGTGGTCAGAGAGTGTTTTGGGGAGGTGAGTTATGGCCTTAGTCCATGTGGCGGCTTGACTTGTGAGGAGCCAATAATCTAGCCTTGACCAGCTGTTATTTGCTGTTGACGAGTGTGTGCTATCCCGTGTCGTCGGGTTTCGCATACGCCATACGTCAAGCATGCGGAATTCCGCCATACCATTTAAGATAATCGAGACTGCACGTGTATGGTGTTCTGCGGTGTTGTGAGATCTATCTTGTGTGTCATCCAATGCCACGTTCAAGTCTCCCCCCCAAATCAGTTCCAGGACTGGCAAGTCACGTATCTTTGCCCTTAGATTCATAAAAAAGTCGGGATCGTCCGTGTTCGGCCCATACACGTTAATGATACCAACCCTGGTGCCTCTCAGGATGCCTGTCAGAATAACATAGCGTCCTTGTGGATCTATGATCGTCTGTTCTAATAGAAATTGGGTGCCCTTGCGTATTATGGTTGTGACCCCCCGCGCGTATGAAGAGTAAGTGGCCGATACTGAAAGCTCAGCCCATCTGCTACCCAATTTATCTGCTTTGTGTCTAATCAAGTGCGTTTCCTGAAGTAGGGCTACATCAACGCGATGTCTGTCGAGATAGGCGAAGACCTGCCTAATCTTTTTGGGACTATTGAGGCCTCTTACATTCCACGTTATGAATTGCAATGGTGTAGCTTTAGCCATAAGGTGTGGTCTTGGTATCTCCAATTATGCCTAGTAGCTCTAATGCTGCGTGTGGTTGTGGTTGCTTGACTGCGCTCGTGTGTACTACTCTGGATGGTGCAACGTTCTCGCTGACATGCTCATAGGATTCCAACAGATATACGACTACCAATCTAACAAATTCCCATCCCATTCCACCCCCCACCCACTTCGCCGTCCCAATTACGGCAAAGACAATTCCCTTTAACTTCTAACAAATTTATCCCTCCCCAGTCCCGTTCCCGGATTTGCTACTGCCTCCAGAAACAGGGGATGTGGTATACACTGGAGGGCGGCCGCTGCCAGCCATCAACCCCAGCAGTAACACCGCTGGGGGACCGGGCCACAATCCCATTGTATTGTAAATGTATTGTAGGGGTGTGTTGTAACCAAAATATATTAATCAGTTACGTACGCTGTGCAGTTCACATAAATTGTACAGTCTGAGCCAGCAATCTGTAGCTATTATCCATACCTCCTCTCTTACATTTCTGATGGGTTACAAAGTATCTCAAGATAGTATATGCTATGCATACGAGACCTGTAAGGCTGACACAATCTATTCCACAGTTCTGAGCGCCAAGTTCGAGGGAGAGACAGCATTCAATCTACATCTGAGGTGCGGTCCTGCTCGGCCTGTGTTCCCCTCGGAGATTTGCGGCGAAGCGCTTGTGGGTGGTTTACTTGTAGGTATTTAAGCACTTCCTTGGGGTCATTGCAGATTGTACTCTTTCCGTCTCCCGTGATTTTCAGGCGAGCTGGGTATAACATTGCGTAGGGGATGCCGTGTTCTCTCAATTTCTGTTTCACATCAAGAAATTTCTTTTGTGCCTCTTGTACCTGTGATGTAAAGTCAGGGTAGATGGAGATAGACATTCCTTCATATGTTAAGGTGTTTAGTTCTCGGGCTTTGCGAAGGGCCGCATCTCTGTCTCTGTAGTTCAGGATTTTGGCGATTATGGGGCGAGGTCGCGTCCCAGGCGCCGGTGGTGGTGCTAAGGATCTGTGAGCCCTTTCGACAATGAATACGTCAGAGAATGTGTCTCTACCCATGAGAGCAATTAATATTGTTTCAATGTACCGTTCCATAGTCCCAGTCCGTGTCGATTCCGCCACTCCCATGATGCGTAGGTTACAGCGACACGATCTGGCTTCCAGGTCTTCAGTTTTAGCCAAGAGGGTCTGTATGATCTTATCGGCTTTTGTCTGTTTCTGTGCCATTTGATGCTGAGAGTCTTCTGCATCCGAAATGCGGCGCTCTGCCATGTCTATGCGTTCTGTTTGTTTATCCAGCCTTTCCGACATGCGATCGACGCGATAAGTCAATGAGTCTATTTTCCCATCAATATTGGATAGGGTTGCTTGTATCGTTGTGAACATTGATTGGAAATCCACTGGTGTCTCAGAATTCGGAAGGGGTGTGGTTCCGTGGTTCTGATCCAGGGCTTCGGCCCCCGTTTCTGCGGCCTTCCGCTGTTGTTCAAAATGCAATTTGGGTTGATTTTTATCTGGTTTCCCCATGTCGCCAATGTTGATTGCCGCTTATATATATTGCTGTTGTGCTTACTGCAGGAGTTCCAGGCGTTCCCCAGCGTGCGGTGTTCAAGAAGGGCGTATCTGCTGGTGTTCCGATGTGGGCTTTGGTACGGCGAGAGGCTAGGGGTATGTATCCTCCAAGTGTGGTATTTAAGTCAAGTGAAGTGCAACTCCCCAGGCCTGGCTGCGAGTTTGTGCTTGTCGAAGCTCTTGGGTATGGGCCTCGCTCTCTTCCCCCCGGTTGATGTCGTTAGGGCCCTTTAGTGGCAAGTATTACCTGCACCAGTCTCAGCACCCTCGTCCTTCGGACCTAGCGTGGTTCCAGCGATGGCCGTGATTTGCGTCGCAGAGGCGGTCGCAGCCGGGCTTTCCCCCCTGATGGCGTTGGTGGTGGGAATCTAGTGCACCCGTCTTTCCTCCACACCCCGATCGCACCACACAGTATTATAGCGGGCAGCCAGTGGATCGCCGGCTGTCCGCGGCAGGCGCTGCTTACCGGACTCGCCTCAGGCCGGCATCATGCTGGGGACACCTCGGATTTGCGCTGCGGTTATGTTTCGGTTCGGATATTCGCAGTCCGGCCCTCCGTCCTTCTCTGTGCACTGGTGATTTCAGGCGGTCTAGCGGAAGGCAGACGGGACCACTGTTAGCCGCTGTGGCGCCGAGCACTCTCCCGGGCCCACACCACTCGGCCGCGCCACGGTCTTGCGTGCCTGGTACGTCGCGACGTACGTGATGCCGGGCTCCAGGCCATTGCCCGGCAAGGCCAGCGATGCTGATTAATGGTACCGCAGGCACCTGTGGAGCGGAATCCGACACCCGACTGCCCCGCCGATAGTCCGCACTGCGTTGGCGATCAGTTTTGGGTCAGGTCAGCGGCTATACACCCAGGATAATTGTAGGATTGTGGCTCGGTCGGGAGAGCTCGCCTACGGCGCGGCCATTTCCTAGCTTGGCTAGCTCCGCCCCGTGCGTTTCTTAATGTTTAATGCACATCCAGTGGAGTTTTGCAGCTGGAGCAGTGCAGGGCCATGCCAACCCCACTTCACAATTGGGCCCGTGGAGGGCCAGCCAGAGTCCATCGGGGAATGACAAGTACAGCGGAAGAGGAAGGGTACAGTCCGCAGTGTGGTCGCCGTGTCATTGGTCACCAAACAGGATATGGCAGTCCATGTCGCGGTCCAAGGTGAGTGCAGCAGAGTGTATCGGGGGTCAGTGGAAGGTCATGGGGCGATGTGCGGCACCAAGCAGCAACAGGCCAGGTGGCGGACATGAATGCTAGTGCCTCCTTCTGAACTTAAGCCCATCCACGTCCTCATCCTCGGATGTGTGCTCTGCCTCACCTGTGGGTGGTGCAGTTCCGGCTGCGGCACTGTATGCCACTGACACATCAGGGGCCGGAGGTGGATTGTCGGCCGCACTGTGTGGTAGTGACACATCCGGTGCGGGAGTGGGAATGCCTGCCGCACTGTGAGGCACTGACACACCAGGGGGCGGAGATGTGGATGGTGTAGGGGCAGCAGCATTCATCTGCACCACGCCTTGTGGCAGCAATGCCATGATGAGGACATGCAGGGCATGGTAGATCCCAGCTACATTTCGCTGATGTGCAGCGGTGGCTGCCATCCTTTCCGCCTCCATCCGCACCATGTCCTCCATGAGCTTCCGCATGTGTGCCATCTCACGGCTGAGATCGCTGGAGCCACTCTGAGCGGACAGCTGTTCTTGTCTCCGAGTCATGACTCCAGCGATGTCAACCAGGGCTCATTGGAGACCATGGAGCGGTGTGTGGGTATCCGTTAGGGACTGGAGGTGGTCCCTGATGGGACTCAGACACCGATGGATGGTGTCAAGTTTGGTAGCCATGAGGTCGAACCCCACCCGCACCTGCTCAGCCATCTCCCTCTGGACCTCCAACACACGGCGTTGGAAGGCCATGTGTTGTTCGGGGGGTCTTGGGAGACAGCCGGGGTTGTGGGTGCCTCCTGCTGGGTGACTTGTGGAGTAGGTGGGGTCTTCTCGATGCAGCTGAGCTGCCCTGGTCCTGGAGGTGATTGGCAGATGAGTTCTATGATGTCTTGGAGGGCTTGGGTGTCGATGCTGGTGGTGTCCTCCTCGTCATCAGTGAAGAGTGGCTGGTACTGCTCTGCAGGTGGCGTTGACGGTGCCCCTGCAATGTGAAGGGGAGATGCTGTGTTACAATGTGTCCACATGTATGTGGCCGCATGGTACATGTTCACATTCAGACAGCATGGCAATGTACATTGTGACAGTGTGTAGATCAGGGCCATGATCCAGAGTCATTGTGGGTGTGCACTGTGCTCTGCTTGGTTGTGCATGTGTGCCATTGTGGCCATCTCCCCCCGTCCCCCCAGTACCTGGTGGTTACTCACCCTGTTGCTGTTGTGTTGTGTCATGTCGAGCAGTGTCCAGTGCCCCGACTCCTGCCACGGTCACCACACTGATGACTGTTGACACCAGCTCCTCCATGTCATCCAGCTCCAGCTGTGGCGCTGGGCTCCCTCCTCCAGTCTGCATTGCTGCCTTCTGGTTGCCTGAGAGTTTCTCCTTGGTCTTGCGCTTGATGTCAATCCATCGCCTCTTGACCTCGTCCATTGACCTCTCGTGCTCTCCGACGGCATTCACCTTGTCCACGATGGACCGCCATAATCCATTTTTGGTGCCCAATGACACATTGGATGCGACGAACAGTTGCTGATGGTGTTCTATCACCTCCGTGACTAGAATCCTATTCTCCTGCGGACTGAACTTCGTCTTCCTCTTCTTCTTGTCCTTCCCTGTCACCGAGGTCACAGGCTGGTCGTCCGGGGTGCTTGTGGGGTTGCGCTCGTCCTCTGCGCCTGCTCAGGCTGCCTCCATGGTGCTTCGGTGTTGGTCATTTTGTGTTTGTGTGTTTTTTCTCCTTTTGTAGTGATTTTCCCGCCTGCCGTGTGTGTATGGCAGGCCTGGCGCTGCTTATCGCTGATTTCCTCATCGCAAATGGGCTCATCGCACATTTTTTGGTGTTGGGGTTTGTGTTTTTGACTCCGTCGCAGTGGTTGTTTCGCGGACGTTGGGCGCGTTTTCGGAGGACTATCGCATGATACCGCCGTGTTGTGAATGCCAGGTTAACACGGGGTTATTTTCCCGCGATCGACTGCGATGTGTAAAGTTGTGTTAACATTTTTTGGTGATGTTTAGCGCACGTTCTTGTGAATATCCCCCTTAGACTTTAAACTAACATTTGGTATTATACGCGGCCAGCGAACCATCTGTTTACTCAGCTCTAAAAGTTATATCATATACACAATTTTAGATAATGTGAGATAATTCAGTTCAGAGGACAATATAGAGATTGTTTTGTGCTTTTTCTCTTCAGGGCTGAAATGCTTGAGACTGATCCATACCAGGCCCAAAGATGAGTGACGTGTCTTTTCCAATTCATGTTCCCTACTGTGTTCTCTGGGGTGGCTTCTTAGCTCCCTGAGAGGGGAAACAGCCTTTACAATGAGGTTTTTACCTCATTGTACCTTAACCACGCATTTTTTACCACACATGTTTTTAGAACGCATATGCTTTTACGATGTATGCCTTTACCACGCATTTAAGGTAAGTTCGAGGGTGTGGAGGGTTCTCCCCCCACTAATACATTGTTTATATACATAAATATATATATAAACAATGCGTGGTAAAGGCATGCATTTTAAAAGCATATGCGATCTAAAAAAATGCAGTGTATGAAATGCATGATAAAGGCATTCAGAGTATTTCCCTGCGTTGTTCTGTCATACAACCCCTGAGAGTACAGACAGGGGAAGCCTAGTAGCATCGATGTCCGGACATCCCCATAGTGAAACAATGAGTCTGATAGGACTTGGAGAGAATGCTGTTGCTTGCCAACAGGACAAAAATAAGTACTTCTCTTAAAATGGAAAGATACAAGCCACCCAGGAGCAACTATACACTTGTACACCATCAAGCTAAAATTGACCAAGGAGCAATTGATATGCCTGAGGTCGAAGACCTGGGCACACACATTGCAGCAATGCAAGTGTTATGATCCTAGATCACAACTAATACCACCATTACCATCCCTGAGCCCTAAGGGCCCTGTAACTTCCTGTTTCCAGGCATAAGGCACACAGAGGTTTTTTTTCTGTTCAACTGAGCATTGGGGTAGTATCCGTTGCTGTGATTCCTCACCTTAATTTACTATGCATTTGAGAACACTCACAAATCTTTACAATTCCTGAATAATTAATGTTTAAAATCAGAGTTCTTCGTCTCTTGTGAATGAACCCATCAGTTCAGTATGCCTCCTGAGCACGGAGAAACCGAATATCTTCACCATGATGTGTAATTTCTGAGTAACTGGACCTTGATAGTTTGTACCCATGGGGTCTATTGCTATGGGTGCTGTCTTCAGCCCAGCACCTGCCCCTTCCTGCATTTTCTTGAACCCGCTGGAGATCCTTACCGTTATCCTCTGAATTGTTTTCCCCATAGGATACTAATTACTAAATAATCCGAAGTCATAAAAACTACGATTAAGGCAACAAGGACTGCCCCTTTGCACTCTTTTCCATTATGACCTGAGTGGAATCTCAGTTTCAATATGGTGCTTGGGTTTTATAGTTTTACAGTTTTTGGGGACAGTGGTTACTCAAAGTACTTTTTGAATACTTAAAATGGAGCAGAGTGCCAATACGCCACATAGAGCTGGATATATTGTATGTATCTGGCATCTACACAATTGGCTGAAGTTTTAACAAAAAAAACAGTAAAACAGTCCCAGTTTATGAGCCAAGGATTAAAATGTATCCAGGCAGCTTGATGGCTGACTCATAGAATAACCTTGTCCCTAGAGCCCAGTGTTATTTGTTTTTGTAGCACCGAATGGTACTATGTTATGAAAGTGATTGGGATTACATCTGTGCCTAAGATATTCCTTAAATCAGCAGGTTTTATATTTGTATGAAAATTTGAAATAAAGTATTGTGATACATTCTTGTGGAAGTCCAACCAGTGGATTCTCGCTCTGATTTAGCAATTTCTTTGTTAAAATGAACACGTTTGCACTTCCACTGGATTTTTACAATTGCATCATATTTTTTTCGACAACTATAACTCTGATAACGCTGATTCAGGATTTAACTGAACGACAGTTGTTGTTTCTTTAATACTGTAGCTGTGTCCCAAAAACACCTGACATCTTCTGGAGTAAGTCTAAGGGGCATATTCTCAAGAACGTGTGATAACCATCGCAAAAGTTACTTAACGCAACCTCCAACATCGCAGTATATCCCAGGAAATGTATGCCGTGTTAACCAAGTATTCACAACACAGCGGTACCATGCGATAGTCACCAGATAACGTGTCAAATGGCCGCGTTAAAATCAACGCCACGCCGCAAAAATGCGAAACACGAACGCCAAAAAAGCTGAGATGAGGCCAATCGCGATACAAAAAGCAGCGAAAACCAGCGGCAGGCCTGCAAATCCCACACGTCTGGTGGGAAAATGCACTATAAAAGCAACAAAAACAACACACCAGAAACAATCCAAAGTGTGTAGCAACATGGATGCACCCTGACCCAGCGCAGAGGCCAACGCAAACCCCAGAAGCCCCACAGACCACCAGCAAGGACCAACGGGGTCGGGGAAGGCCATGGAGAAGAGAGAGAGGAAGACGGGGTGCAGTCCGTAGGAAAACAAGACCAGCGTCACGGATGTGACAGAACACTACCAGCAACTGACCCACAATCAGACTACCTTGAATGCAGCCGGAGTGTCGAGGAGGCCAATGGAGGAGGCCAAGAGGCGCTGGCATGACGTGAAAACCTAAACCAGGCCCAATGCCGCTGCCCACAGGAAGGCAGCAACGGTGACATGAGGTGGGAGTCCTGCGCCACAGGAGGAGCTGGAGGAAATGGAGGCCAGTCATCAGTGTGGAGACGGTGCAAGGAGTACGGACACAGCTCGAGAGGACCTGACACAACAACAACAGGGTGAGTAACGAACAGGGACTCGGGGACTGGGGGAGATGGGCACAATGGCACACATGCACAAGGATGTGTAGCACACTGCACACCCACAATTACCCAGGGTCATGTCCCCCATCCCAGTGGCACACTGCAGCACACACACATGGCAATCACAGCACATCCCATGACAATGTGGCACAAAGTGCAACACCAACACTGCAGAACAGGGGACACAACTGGGTCCGCCCATGCGCAGAAACAGGCCAATCACATTTGACAGAGCAGGGAACTGTGAGATGCATATGTACGGGTACAACCTCACATCAGTCATGTAGTCCAAATGTCCACTGTCCCCCCTCAAATTGCCAGCACCGCCCAAACAGTCACAATGTACATTGTCACACAGTCTGCATGTCCACAAGAACAATGCGCCAACATAAATGTCAACACAATGTCAACATGCATCTCCCCTTCACATTGTAGAGGGACAAACAACACCTCCAGCAGGTCAGACCAGACAACCCATCAGTGATGCCCGAGACGACCACCACACCTTCGACGCCGATGCCCTACAACAGCCCATGGACATCCCACGCAACCCACCACCAGGACCAGGGTAGACAAGTTACTCAGAGGAGAACCCAGCCCCTGCAACAGACCACACAGCATGAAGCACCCGTAAAGCACGGCTGGCTCACAACACATCACACACCTACACATGGCACCCCAATGCCAGGTGTCAGAACGCCAAAAGGAGGTTGCCGAACAGGTGCGGGTGTGGTCTGAACCCATGGAAGGTGAACTAGATCACATACGTGGGTGTCAATTACCCTTCAGTGACCACCTACACCCCACAAAGGAGACCCACACTGCCATAGAGACACATGCAGATGCACATTCCCAGTACAGAACCATGCCCAGGGGCACGCACATATCAGTCACACACCCACGTTGGCTCTGCTTACGATGGCCCAGTCCACTCCCCTTACGAATTGAGTGGGTGATGACAAAGCTACATGTCCAAGCTCTAACTCGCTGCCTGCGGTGACATGTCTGCATCTGCTGTACACAGCACACTGTAATGTCATAGGGCCCAGGGCCCTCATGCATACAACCAGACCACAGGGACACACGCAGATATTATGTTGAACTGGCTACGGGCACGTGCGCTCGGCCCCTTTATTGGCAGGGCCACATGTACAGTGTCGCCTGTGCTGGATGTGTGTGGGGTGAGCATAAGCCAGCCCGCACGGAGTGCTTGGTGCTGGCAACAACTTGAACAGTGGACACCAGTGCAATGGAAACAGAAAACACCTGCATAACAGAGTCAACTGCTGAGCAACATGGAGGGAGCCGGAGCAAGTACAGAGGTCACCCAACATACAAACAGAAGTATCCGTGAGTTGCAGTGCACTGAGGTTGGGGCACTAGAGCTGAGCACGCTCATGTGATGAAATGACTAGGATTGTGTCCATTCTGGATATTCCTGATGCAGATGCAGTGGGGTGTGTTAGACCTGCATCAACTTCCTCATCAACGTCCCAGGTCTCTCACGCTGCCGGAGGTGACATTGCTGCGCAACCTCTCCACAGCACAAAACTCAATCAGTAACGGTCCATGGGTTGCGGTGCACTGAGTCAGTGGCACCTGGAGTGCTGAGCAGGGGATCAGGCAGATGATGGCATCCACAACAGGTCTGAGCAACTCCGTTAGTCTGCCAGTACCACTGTTTCGACTCTGGCAGATGGTGGTTGGAGTTGGCCCTGGCGATGGTGGCGTGTGCCTCCTGTGGTGATGCGACTTCTGGGCCGGTCAGGACTTGATTTGATGTGTGAGCCCTGGTGGTCCGCAGTTGAGGCCGGAGGCAGTGGACAGCGCAGGGCCACATGCACATGGCGGGCATGACCCCAAGACCACCGTCACAGAGGTCATCCAATATTCATTCAGACAGGATCCCTGACTTGAGCTGCACAGAGTTGGTGGCCCCGGATGCACAGCGGCAGGCACAGGCACACCGCCACGGGACGGTGACTTGCGGTCCACTGAGGTAGGGCCACGCAGACTGAGCAGGTCCCCGTCGATGTCGAAGGCGAATGTGGCGGAGGGTTGCGGGGGACAGTGGAAGGTGTCCTCCAGGGCATGATGCAGAGGGCAGAAGCTATCCGGAAGCAGCAAATGGAGGAGTGGAAAGCGACTGCCTCGTTACCACCAACAATTAGGCATCAGCTGCATGATGATGAAAACTACCCCCTAGTCCATAGACTCAGACGCCACCAATGTACGACCAGAGAGTGTCCATGAATGTCGGGGAACAGACTTAGTGGCACAGGGGCTGAGAGGGGATGCAGTCTGCGATGATGCCGGTACATTGATGTGTACTCCGGCATTGCTGAATCAAGACTCCGTGACCTACTGGACCGCAGTGTAGGCCGGAGGCAGCGGTCAGCAGTGGGCCACAACCACGTGTCGTAGGCTCGCGATGCACAGAGTTAGTGACATCAGGGCAGTTGTCGGTAGTGTTCGATCACCTCCGTAACGATGATCCTTTTTTCCTCCCAAATGCAACGCGTCATCCTCTTATGCCTCTCCTTGCGTGCAATGATTCGTACTCTGCCCTTGAATAATCAATGTTCAGTTCCAATTCTGTGACCTACTCGAGCACAGCGTAGGCCAAGAGCAGTAGTCTGCGTGGGCCCACAGAATCTTGCGGCTGTGATCTAACACTAAGACCTGTTGGCACCACATCGAAGGGTGTATAGTGACATACACTCAGCCATGATTTATGTGCTCTGCCATGGTGTAATCAAGACTCAGTTCCAAATGTGTGACCTACATGTCTGCTGTGCATGCCAGTGGAGTACGTCAACAAGAATGGGGTACTGCGGGTCTGTGTTGCGGAGGCCATGATGGTCTGAGGAGGCTGCCAAGGTCGCAGGCCTCGGGCTTGGAAAATGCACCGGCACGTGGTGGGCCCTCCTCGACACACGCTGGTGTCAGAAGGTGGACATTGAGGCCTGGGTGCGCAGGGGCGGGCAGGACTGGTTCGGGGATCAGCGTCCTGGGGTGCAGCAGGCGCACAGGATCGCTGGCGACACCGCTCACGGTGTTGGCCTCGTGGCGGGGTGAGAGGCGCTGCCCTGGCAGAGACGTTGGGCATTCCTGAAGAGGACCACGCCCAGAGTTATGTGCCTTTTATTCACACCCCTACGCTGGCCTGGTGTATGCCGGGCCAGCCCACTCTGCTCACGCTTACGGGGGGGACGTCACAAGCTACATTTCCGCGATCTTCCCCACTGGCTGGGGTAACATGGTTGTGTCCACTGTCCACTACACTCCAAACACCAGCGGTGTGTGTCGACATGGATATGTGTGTTGTCTGCATACTGTAGTCTGGCCAGCACATCCACGCCACACTTGGCATTGTGTACATTCTCATTCCTCGGTCCCTTTCCTCCTTCGCACATGCCTGGTCCCCACCTCTTCCGACATTCTGCTATTGTGTGTCTGAGGTGCCATGCCGTTGATGGCTCATGTACATGGCTGGCCCAGGTTCCCACAGTGAGTTGTGCTGTCGTGTCTGGTGGATGTGCATGTTGTATGTGAGCTTGTGATGTGTGCATTTCCTGTGTTGTGTGTTGCATGATTGTGGAGTTGAGGTGTGTGGTGTGTGCATTTGGTATTGGCCAACGAGCAGTGCATTTCCGTGGGTGCCATCCTGGTGGCGCAGGTTGATGATGGACTGTCGGGAGGTGCAGGTATCATGCACACTGCCTGGGTGGTTGGCGGCAGCATTGGCGGGGATTCCACGGTGGTCCACTATTGCCTGCACATTGGTGGCATACGTGCGCTTTATGTTGCGCTTATTGTGTGCAGTGTCGCCAGGGGCCACTAGTAGGACATGTGTGCAGTCAATTGCCCCCTGACACATGCGGGAAGCCAGCTGTGGCGTACATGCCTTGCTTGGTCTCCGGCTGTTCCTGCGCAGTGTGTGTGAAGTATGGATAGTGGGGTACCAAGCTGATGGTGTCATCCATGACCGTTGTGGGGGACTTGGATTGGCCTGGCTGTGTGACTCCTCCGTCTCAGGCCGATGTTGGTTGGAGGGTACCATGGCCAACACGTGCAGCACGTCCAGCAGCTTTGTCTGCGGTGGGATGTTGGTTGTCCGCTGTGTTGGTACCGTCAGCCTGTGGGCAATGGTGGTCAGGATGCGGAGGAGGGTTGTCCCTTTGGGCGTATAGTGGGAAATGACATTCTCTGGTGTTAGGTCTATGAGGTTGGTGCATTTTCGGAGGGTCGCTGTCTTTGTCTGCGCCGCCTCAGTGTTGGTCCGGGAGGGGGCGGTGGGTGTCCGGGGGGTGGGGGTGGTCCTGGGGGTGGTGGCAGTGGGTGTTGGGGCCCTCTTGGGTGTCCGGCCCGCATGTTCAGTGGCTCCATGGCATCTGTTGGTCTTCAGGTGTGGCTGTGGGCTGGGCTCCCTTTTGTGGTACAGGCTGCCGTCCGACTTTACACCAGGTCAGAGCAGGTGTTAATTTCCTGCTGCTAACGCGCATTATTGCATGTTTCGTGGTCTTTTGGCAGATCTGGATGGTGGTTGAGAATGTTGCGGAGTGGTGTTTTTGCCGCTTTTTGCACGGGTACGCCTACTCTGCATCTCATTAGCGATAGTTGCCGGGGTCATCTGTGGCGATGTTTTTTGCTGCTGCTATCGCGGGTAAACTGGTGTTATGGGCTGTTAACACCAGCTTGTGAATGGGGCGATGAATTTATCGCAACTTTGGCTGCGATAAAGTGCTGTTAACTCGGCGATATCTCCTTGAGAATATGCCCCTAAATGTATTGCCTTCTTGGCACTAGACAGTCATGTGTACAAATGAGATAACTTGGTCATCATACTGTATGATGCCCTAGTGCCCCAGTGGTAAATGGGACAATCCTCCCCAGGTAATGTTAAGTAAACTCTGAGTACTACCTCAAGACACATAGACAAAGCCTTGCACTCCGGACAAATGGCTGTTTATTGGAATCGGTTCATCTATCTCTCTTCCCATCAGCTCTTGTGACTTCAATAGAGAGAGACAGCAGCAACATAGAGGGCTGCGAGGCACAGGAGTAGGCAAGGAAGCTGCACAGGACAAAAGAGACAAGGAGGCATTGAAAGTGTGGACCGTGTGGGCAATGGGGCGCAGAAAACACAGGTGTCATGGAGATGCAGGGGCAGAGTAGTGAACAGGCAGCAGACAGAAAATGGGTGCAAAGTGCCAAATGTCCTACATTGCAACAGGAACAGAAATAATAAACGGGAAGAAAGCAGCTGGACATGAAAAAGGAAGAAGGTGGGTTAGCAGCACTCGGAGCAGGTGTAGGTTAGGGAAGGCAAAATCAAAATGACAGTAAAATGTACAGGATCGGAGGTACTTCAACACAAGAAGCCGTCTGGGAGGTACACAACGGGCCTGATTCACAAAGGTACACTTACACTTTTGTGTAGGTTTAAATTTTTTGGGCATTCACAATCTACAAGTTAATAAGTTCACGACTGTGGAGACTCAGCAGTTGGGCGGAGAACTGCACAGACAAAAAGATAGGCTTAACTTTTTATGTAGGGGTCCTCCGCCCCAACTGCAGAGTCTCCGCAGTCAGAAACTCACGATTAATTCATAGTTTGTGAATGCCAACAAAAACACAAACTTCCACAAAAGTGTAAGTTTACATTTTTTTGGACATTCACAATCTACAAGTTAATAAGTTCACGACTGTGGAAACTCCGCAGTTGGGCGGAGAACTCCACACACAAAAAGGTAGGCTTACCTTTTTATGTAGGGGTCCTCCGCCCCAACAGCAGAGTAGCCTCAGTCATAAACTCACTATTAATTCGTAGTTTGTGAATGCCAAAAAAAACACAAACTTCTCAAAAGTGTAATTTTACTGTTGTGAATCAGGCCCAGAGGTGTATGAAAAAATGACCTTGATGGGTTTTCACACGTGCCTGGCATCAAATACCATTTCCTTTTTGTAATAGTTCAGCACTATGAAGGAGTGGTAAGCAGAGGTGATAAGGGAAGTCATGTATTATGTTAAAGAGGCAAATGTCAGTTTAAGGTATAATTCCTGCAGGAAAACATGCATTGAAATGGTCTATTCTGCACCAATCCATCATTTAAAGGAGCAACACTGGATTCATTGAAAGGCATCATCTTTGAAAGGCTTCTTCACAACTATCTATCTTCAGCACAGCAATCTATGGGCCATATGTACAAGGACTGGCGAAAACTATCGCTAATGTTAGTTAGCGGCAGTTTTCTTACCGCAGTGTACCGCTGAAAACTATCGCCATGTTAGCGACGTATTTACAAGCCGTCGCTACATGGCGATAGCTTCAGAGATCGGCGGTGAAAACTGCCGCTAACATTAGCATGATGGCGATAGAAATTCCTGCGTTAGCGTGTGAAAAACAACAAAAGGCCCATTAGCGGCAAAAAAATGCACGTTTGTCAGCCCAACTTGAGTTTTTTTTGCCTCTATTGTAAAAAATTGCCTATCAGTCGACCTCCAATAGAAAATAGGCAATAAAAACAATGAAATGCAGAATGGAGCAGAATGGAGCAGCCAGGGCCAAGTGCAGCACACATCAACAACCCCCTCAAGCCACCCAACATCCAGGATGACCAGGATGAGAGCCTGGTTGCCTCGCAGGACCTGTGCCTGGATGCCTCGCTGGACCTGCATCTGGAGCCTGGATGCCTCGATGGACCTGTGTATGGAGCCTGGATGCCTCTCTGGACCTCCATCTGGAGCCTGGATGCCTCGCTGGAACTGCGGCTGGAGCCTGGATGCCTCGCTGGAGCTGCGTATGGAGCCTGGATGCCTCGCTGGACCTGCATCTGGAGCCTGGAGTGAGATGCGGAGGAGCAGTGGAGTCGATGAGCCGTGGCGGTAGACATTGAGGCGCGGCGATCGTTTGTACCTGGTGGTGAAGTCTGGCAGGTCGCATGGAGACACGTTGCTGACCTGTGTGAGAAGACCGCCTTGAGCCCCTTGGAGGTGTGAATGCTAGAGGTGCTCCTGCGCACCATCGTAGGGAGGTCTGCATCGCATACTACGATCCACCACTACACCGGGGTGCACGGAGGGGATTACCAACGGTGGGCGGTGCCTCTCTGTATCACAGGCTGGATGATGTTGCGCTGGCCGGACGCTGTGGAGGGTGAGGCCCCTGAGCTGCGCCGAACTTGTGTGGTGGGAGTGCTGCAACTTCATGCCTAAGGGGACCCTGCTGCATCAACTGCATCGGGAGGTTCACCAGTGGACTTCTCGGCGACTGCTGTATCCAGGCTTGTGAAATCCCACCTGGCTGAGGCTCCTGCTGGCTGAGTCACAGAATTGGAGAGAGTGCAGCAGATTGCGCCACGGTGACAATGTCCAGGTAAGGAGAAGGTGGGATGCGTGGCGGAGGAGGCCCGGGGGTCGAGTCACCAAGGCGTAGCACCTGTAGATGACGCACCCCGAGTGGCGGCTCATCCACTATAGCAGAAGAGGGTCGACCCACTGCTTTCAAGCAGTGCAAGAAGAGGAAAAATCATCACATGATGATAACTTCCTGATGTAATTGTGCTATGTTTCCTTTGCTAGAGCTGCTCCACTCACGGAGCAAGGCAGGGGCGGAGTGGCATGCCCACTCAAGTGCGCAGTGACTGTTTGGTTGGCCCACTCAGGCCGCCCAAAGCAGTCATGCGCACTATCCTGTTCGCAATGCAGGCTGCATTACAGCCCTCATGGAGAACATGCCCACCCCTCCAGCCCCTGGCTGAACGCCTTGTCCCGGCGCCAATGGCCAATCCCAATGCTGCATTGCAGCGTTGTGATTGGCTTAGGGGAGGGAGCCTGGCTGCCTACTTCCTGTTCCTGGAAGCAGACTCAGGAGAGCAGGAGCAATGAAGACACAGGACCCGGCCTCGAAGTATGATTTCTCTCATTTAAATATTTACAACACCCGCTCACACACACACCCCCGCGTCCACGCCCCATCCAGTGTCCTTTCCGGTGTTTTCCACCTCCCAGCTGTCTAGTCCCCCCCTCAGCACTTCTCAATGGCGGCCGCTGTGCAGCCATGCGCAGCAGGTATACCACTGGTGTGCCAAAGGTATATATGAAGTTACGACGCATACCATTACAGCGCATTCCATTACAATGCATACTAATACTAGGTATATTGCAACAGTAGGGAAGGTGTTGGATAGCGGAGATGTGAATATTACTATTCCCACTTCAGTGAGTGCAACCCTGCAACTAACCCTTGCACCCCAAAGCAAACCCTGAACCCTAAAATTCATCTTTGAGCACCCAAAACACTCCCTAAAAATCGTATTTGACCCAAATGCACATCCCAATTTTCATAATTGACCCCAAAACACACCCCAAATTAAAAATGTACCCCATAATACACCCCAAATTTCATCTCCGACACCCGAAACCCATACCCACCCTAAAACTTAAAAATATCCCATTACTGACCTCACAATGGAATGCGATGTAAAGGCCCCTGCGTTGTTGGGGTTGCGTTGTAAAGGCATTACGATGTAATGCCTGCGTGGTAATGGACGTCTCCCGTGCCAAAGGCAAGCCATAGGCAAGCCCGTCTGCGTCCGTCTGCCCCTGGAATGCGCTCAGCACTAAGCACCCTTCCTCTCGGACACTCAACCGCTACGACGCCAGCACCCTCCTCGCCATCAACCCTGTATGCCACATCGCCTGCGAGTACCAACCTCTGTTGCGGACCGGAGATCGCCATCGCCATCACTGACGGCTACTAAATCACCCGCAAGGACCACCCCGACCGTCCAGGAGGAGGCATTGCCATCACCTACAGAAGCACACTCCGACTGACCATGCACTCTAATGACCCAACAGTGACCATGGAACACCTCAACTTCCAGATCCGGACCAACCCCAAGCCCATCCTATGCGGCACCCTCATCTGCAGGCCCTCCGGGCCATGGACCCCCATTCTCCAATACCATTGTAGACCTCATTGCACCCCAGGCTCTCCCATCCACCGATGACATCCTACTCGGTGAACTCAAGCTCCATCTGGACAACCCCAGTGACCAGAACACCCCCCCTCCTGGGGAAGATCCCCAACATCAGACTCAAGCAGCTAGTCATCGCAGCAGGCCACATAGCAGGACACACGGTCGAGCACGTCCCCTCCGCCAGTGGGAACTTCAACTACAGCCACAACACCGGACTCTCCTGGACCGACCATCATTGTATACATCACGTCTTCACCATGCCCACTGTACACCACCGCCATCATCGTCCCCCCTCGCAGCTGGATCAAGGCAACCGAAGAACGTCTCGTCAACTCCCTCAGCACCACCACTCTGCCAACACTTACAGACGAAGACACCGCAGCGCTCAACCGCCACCGATGGATCTCCAACTGCGCCGACACCCTGGCACCCCTCAAGAACGGCACTGCATCAGTACCTTACACCTGCCTGATGGCCTCATGGCAGGCGTAAGGGTGAAGCAGTGCCACAGGGATAGGCTGGCCCCATGCATTGCTGGAGTTGCGTCATGGTTGTGACACAACTGCAGCAATACATGACTTTAGCGCAGACAGATACGTCAGGATTCCAGACGTATCTGTCATTACTTGCGTCATGGAGCGCTGTCCAGTGAATACAGCGCATCCATGGTGTCGCAAGAAGGGAGTAGTGAAAAGTGTTGCAACGCTGTCTTGTCTTGCAGTGCTGCAACACTTTTCATGACTGAGGCCCAGGAATGCGCACTATCTTATTAATGGTGCGTATTCCGGCCCTGTAGTTTTGTTGCAGGGCAGAGCAGCAACATTGCTTGAGCGCTCTCCAGCACCAAATCCTGCTGAAAAGAGGCCCCAAGTGTTATCTCCATTATTAAGACCAGCTATTTTCTGGTCTTAAAAAACTGCCTCTAACTGCAGTTGGCGGCAGTTTTTTTGGTCCTCCAAAGTTCAGGAATCCCCTTGTAAATATTGCGAACTGGGGTTAGCGGCCGTTTTTGCACAGGAACGCCTCCCTTGCATGTCATTATCGCTAACAGAAGTGGCGATCTTTAGAATGGACGTTTTCGCCAGAAAACTGCTGCTAACAGTGGTTAGCGGCAGCTTGTACATAAGGCGATAAAAATCTTGCCGCAAAACTGTTGGGAAAGTGCCGCTAAGGCGGCGTTAACTCCTTGCACTAAATAACAACAAATTGTTATTTAGTGCGTTTTCCCTGCTTTCTTCTCCCTACCATTTGAACTACCAGGGACCCTCTTGTATTTTTTGGCGTTAACTCCTTGTACATATGCCCCTATGTTTTCAGCTTAGAAAGAGTACACGTTTAGGGTCATATTTGCAATGAGTTTACGTAACGATTCCCAGTAAGTAAAGTTGCTGTGCTGCATTGCAGGAACAGGAGAGAGCAGAACTGCGCCATATCAACTTAGAAGCGGTGCAGTTCTGCTCTCTCCCTGCACTGGTGCACTTGTGGCTGCCATGCACCAATGCAAGCACCCTTGCACATAGTGCAAGGGTGTCTGCGTTGTCCTCATCATAGTTTTGTACAGGAGGGTGTGCCTTCTTTCCCAAAAACGATGCTTTTAGTTATTTTCCTCTTTGCATTCTACGCCTGCCTCAGGGAGGTGCAGGATTTGGTTGCAAATCCCTGTCTACATTTCTTTGGCCCAGATTCATAAAAAGTTTACACTACTTTTTTACGATTTTTGTTTATATGCAAACCTGTGAAGGCAGCTTTAGGAGTTGACGAACATTAAACATGAACTACAAAGTTTGAGAAATGAACTGTATGTTATTGAGTTTATTTCTGGTTCAGTCCACTCTGGGCTAATGTGTGAAAATATATATCAGGGACAGTTTTGCCTACTTTTACTCTTGCCTTTGCCCTACAGATGATTTGTCAGGAAACTAAGAATGAGATTTGTTCTATGCCTACAGAGATTCTAAGACTTCTCCTCCTGCACCACATTGTTCCAGATTAATCAGCTTTTTTAGTAGGTAAAACTCTGATGCGCAAAGGATTTTTCAATATTTATTTTTCATGACTTGTTCTTTGATATAAAGAAATATAGAATCCGTCAGAAATGTCGATGGAGGGAAATCAAATGTTTTCTAGATCATCCCTGACTATCAATGTAGGGTGCACCGGCAGCTTCGCCAGACCCCGGGTAGAGAGGATTATATACTTTGGCACTTCGACTACGAAATGAGATCTGAAGTCGAAACAGGCATCATGAGTTAATGGCGCTTTCCAATCCAAACTTTTGCAGAGACTTTTCCTATATCATCTCCTGTTAAGGATTAAAAAAGGCAGCTTTTGAAACGGCAAGAAGCGTAGGAATGCATTTGTTCCCTGATTTTTCATTGCACTCCTGCCCTTGTTCTATAAGTTTTTTTTTATTGTTTTACAACATGTAAGCAATACACTATTCACATTAACTGGTATTACAACTAATTCGAGCCGGAAAATTATTACCAAGATCCACATTACACCATTTGTTCACAAGTTGTAAGTGTACAGCCCACATAACCAAAATCATCACATTTAAATAACAGAGAAACTAAAGAAGGCGATGCATCAGTGCACCACGTAACCCATAATACTTGTGAATTCCATTCTTCTGCCCCCTCTAGCTGACTCTCCCCAGGCTTTCCATGTCTTTATGTGCAATTCAGTGTGTAATCCTGTTCTGCCCTAACCTGCAATAAATACTGCTCTACATCTACTGTTGTTTGCCATGACCCAACTTTGTCAGGCCTAGCACTGGCTACTGTACAGGGCTCTCCATTCCTGGCAGCCTTATCTTTCCAAATAGTCAAAGTAGGTAATCACATCAGCCGCCGTTTAAGGTGGTCTAGCACCGAAGAGTGGTCCAACACCCTGATCCTCTCCGCCGAGGTCACAAGATCATCTACCAGATTATCCTCTCGTCTAGTCAGCCTGATTAAGGGTTCTTCTGCCGCAAATTCCATCATATCCTCTGTCAGTGGTAGGTCAGGCCCTTAATGAACGAATGGGCACGAGCACCAGACCCAGCAGTAAACATCTAGGGGCATATTCTCAAGGAGCTATCGCCGAGTTAACGGCACTTTATCACAGCCAAAGTCGAGATAAATGTATCGCAACATTCACAAACTGGTGCTAACAGGAGATAACACCAGTTTACCTGCAAAACCATCCTCAAAAAACATCGCCACAGATGACCCCTGCAACTATCGCTAATGAGATGCAGAGTAGGCGTTCCCGAGCAAAAATCTGCGACAACACCACACTCAACATTCTCAACGACCAGCCCGATCAGCGATAAGACCACAAAACAGGCGATAAGGCGCGTTAGCAGCAGGAATCCAACACCTGCTCTGACCTGGTGCAAAGTCGGACCACAGCCTGCACCACAAAATGGAGCCCAGCCCAGGGAAAAAGGGAAAAAGATGCCATGGAGCCACTGATCATGCATCTCGGAGCCCCAACAGGGCCACAACACCCACCGCCACCACCCCCCCACTCCCCCAGACACCCACCGCCCCCCCCGGACCAACACTGAAGCAGCGCAGACAAAGACAGCGACCCTCCCAAAATGCACCAACCCCACAGACCCAACACCAGAGAATGTCATTGCCCACTACATGCCCAAAGGGACAACCCTCCTCCGCATCCTGACCACCATAGCCCACAGGCTGACGGTACCAACACAGCGGACAACTAACATCCCACTGCAGACAAAGCTGCTGGCCGTGCTGCACGTGTTGGCCTCTGGTACCCTCGAACCAACCTCCGCCTGAGACGGAGGAGTCACACAGCCTGGCCAATCCAAGTCCCCCACAACGGTCATGGATGACACCATCAGCTTGGTACCCCACTATCCATACCTCACACACACTGCGCAGGAACAGCCGGAGACCAAGCAAGGCGTGTACGCCACAGCTGGCTTTCCGCATGTGTCAGGGGGCAATTGACTGCACACATGTCCTACTAGTGGGCCCTGGCGACACTGCACACAATAAGCGCAACAGAAAGCGCACGGATTCCACCAATGTGCAGCAATAGTGGACCACCGTGGAATCTCCGCCAACGACGTAGCCAACCACCCAGGCAGTGTGCATGATACCTGCACCTCCCGACAGTCCATCATCAACCTGCGCCACCAGGATGGCACCCACGGAAATGCACTGCTCGTTGGCCAATACCTAATGCACACACCACACACCTCAACTTCACAATCATGCAACACACAACACAGGAAATGCACACGTCACAAGCTCACATACAACATGCACACCCACCAGACACGACAGCACAACTCACTGTGGGAACCTGGCCCAGCCATGTACATGAGCCATCTACGGCATGGCACCTCGGACACACAATAGCAGAATGTCGGAAGGGGTGGGGACCAGGCATGTGCGAAGGAGGCAAGGGACTGATGAATGAGAATGTACACAATGCCAAGTGTGGCGTGGATGTGCTGGCCAGACTGCAGTATGCAGACCACACACATATCCATATCGACACACACCGCTGGTGTTTGGAGTGTAGTGGACAGTGGACGCAACCATGTCACCCCAGCCAGTGGGGAAGTCGTGGAAATGTAGCTTGTGACGTCCCCCCCGTAAGCGTGAGTGGAGTGGGCTGGCCCAGCGTACGCCAAGCCAGCGTAGGGGTGTGAATAAAAGGTATGTAACCCTGGGCATGGTCCTCTTCCGGAATGCCCAACATCTCTGCCAGGGCGGTGCCCCTCACCCTGCCACGAGGCCGACGCCATGATTGGTGTTCCTTTCACGTTGACGTACTCCACCGGCATGCACAGCAGACAAGTAGGTCACACATTTGGAACTGAGTCTTGATTACACCATGGCAGAGCACATAAATCATAGCTGAGTGTATGTCACGATACACCCTACGATGTGGTGCCAACAGGTCTTAGTGTTACAAAAGGGGATGATGGACGGAACGTTTGAGCCAATCAAACACTCACCCCCAGTCAACTGATCTGGGTTTAATCCATCATCATTCTTTAGCTCACTCCACCATCCCAGTTCAGACATGGCCATACGCAAATCAGTCTGACCCTGTGCCTCATGGGAACAGTCCAGCCCGAACTGCCAAGCCATGTCTTCCCTGGACCAGAAACAAGCATCCTAGGACCGGTTTCTGGCATTCCAGCCGTCATCAGCCAGGCTTGCTTGAATCCAGTGGCAAAGTGAGCAAGGGACCCACGTCTGGGCATACCCCCGCCAACTTAGGGCGAACAAAGCGATACAAAAGGGGATGATGGACGGAACGTTTGAGCCAATCAAACACTCACCCCCAGTCAACTGATCTGGGTTTAATCCATCATCATTCTTTAGCTCACTCCACCACCCCAGTTCAGACATGGCCATATGCAAATCAGTCTGACCCTGTGCCTCATGGGAACAGTCCAGCCCGAACTGCCAAGCCATGTCTTCCCTGGACCAGAAACAAGCATCCTAGGACCGGTTTCTGGCATTCCAGCCGTCATCAGCCAGGCTTGCTTGAATCCAGTGGCAAAGTGAGCAAGAGACCCACGTCTGGGCATACCCCCGCCAACTTAGGGCGAACAAAGCGATACAAAAGGGGATGATGGACGGAACGTTTGAGCCAATCAAACACTCACCCGCAGTCAACTGATCTGGGTTTAATCCATCATCATTCTTTAGCTCACTCCACCACCCCAGTTCAGACATGGCCATATGCAAATCAGTCTGACCCTGTGCCTCATGGGAACAGTCCAGCCCGAACTGCCAAGCCATGTCTTCCCTGGACCGGAAACAAGCATCCTAGGACCGGTTTCTGGCATTCCAGCCGTCATCAGCCAGGCTTGCTTGAATCCAGTGGCAAAGTGAGCAAGGGACCCACGTCTGGGCATACCCCCGCCAACTTAGGGCGAACAAAGCGATTCAAAAGGGGAACTGGGGTGGTGGAGTGAGCTAAAGAATGATGATGGATTAAACCCAGATCAGTTGACTGGCGGTGAGTGTTTGATTGGCTCAAACGTTCCGTCCATCATCCCCTTTGTATCGCTTTGTTCGCCCTAAGTTGGCGGGGGTATGCCCAGACGTGGGTCCCTTGCTCACTTTGCCACTGGATTCAAGCAAGCCTGGCTGATGACGGCTGGAATGCCAGAAACCGGTCCTAGGATGCTTGTTTCCGGTCCAGGGAAGACATGGCTTGGCAGTTCGGGCTGGACTGTTCCCATGAGGCACAGGGTCAGACTGATTTGCATATGGCCATGTCTGAACTGGGGTGGTGGAGTGAGCTAAAGAATGATGATGGATTAAACCCAGATCAGTTGACTGGGGGTGAGTGTTTGATTGGCTCAAACGTTCCGTCCATCATCCCCTTTTGTATCGCAACAGGTCTTAGTGTTACATCACAGCCGCAAGATTCTCTGGGCCCACACAGACTACTGCTCTTGGCCTACGCTGTGCTCGAGTAGGTCACAGAATTGGAACTGAACATCGATTATTCAAAGGCAGAGTACCAATCATTGCATGCAAGGAGAGGCATAAGAGGATGACGCATTGCATTTGGGATGAAAAAAGGATCATCATTACAGAGGTGATCGAACACTACCGACAACTGCCCTGAAGTCACTAACTCAGTGCATCGCAAGCATACGACACATGGCTGTGGCCCACTGCTGACCGCTGCCTCCGGCCTACACTGCAGTCCAGTAGGTCACAGAGTCTTGAATCGTCAATGCCGGAGTTCGTATCAGTGTACCGGCATCATCGCAGACTGCATCCCCCCTCAGCCCCGGTGCCACTAAGTCTGTTCCCCGACATTCATGGACACTCTCTGCTCGTACATTGGTGGCGTTTGAGTCTATGGACTAGGGGGTAGTTTTCATCCTCATGCAGCTGATACCGAATTGGTGGTGGCAACGAGGCAGTCGCTTTCCACTCCTCCATTTGCTGCTTCCGGATAGCTTCTGCCCTCTGCATCATGCCCTGGAAGAACACCTTCCACTGTCCCCTGAAACACTCCACGACATTCACCTCCGACACCGACGAGGACCCGCTCAGTCTGCGTGGCCCTACCTCATTGGACCGCAAGTCACCATCCCGTGGCGGTGTGCCTGCGGATGTGCACCCGTGGCCCGGGGCCACTAACTCTGTGCAGCTCAAGTCCGGGACCCTGTCTGAATGAATATTGGATGACCTCTGTGACGGTGGTCTTGGGGTCATTGACGCCATGTGCATGTGGCCCTGCACTGTCCGCTGCCTCCGGCCTCAACTGCGGACCACCAGGGCTCACACATCAAATCGAGTCCTGACCGGCCCGGACGTCGCATCACCGCAGGAGGCACACGCCACCATCGCCAGGGCCAACTCCAACCACCATCTGCCAGAGTCGAGACAGTGATACTGGCATACTGACGGAGTTGCTCAGACCTGTCGTGGATGCCATCATCTGCCTGATCCCCTGCTTAGCACTCCAGGTGCCACTGACTCAGTGCACCGCAACCAATGGACCGTTACTGATTGAGTTTTGTCATGTGGAGATGTTGCGCAGCAATGTCACCTCATTCAGTGTGGGAGACCTGGGATGTTGATGAGGAAGTTGCTGCAGGTCTAACACACCCCACTGCATCTGCATCAGGAATATCCCGAATGGACACAATCCAAGTTATTTTCATCACATGAGCGCGCACAGCTCTAGTGCCCCAACCTCAGTGCACTGCAACTCACGGTCACTTCTGTTTGTATGTTGGGTGACCTCTGTACTTGCTCCGGCTCCCTTCATGTTGCTCAGCAGTTGACTTTGTTATGCATGTGTCTTCTGTTTCCATTGCACTGGTGTCCACTGTTCAAGTTGTTCCCAGCACCGAGCACTCCGTGCGGGCTGGCTTATGCTCACCCCACACACATCCAGCACAGGCGTCACTGTACATGTGGCCCTGCCAATAAAGGGGCCGGGTTCACGTGCCCGTAGCCAGTTCAACATAATATCTGCTTGTGTCTCTATGGCAGTGTGGGTCTCCTTTGTGGGGTGTAGGTGGTCCTTGAAGGGTAATTGACACCCAGGTATGTGATCTAGTTTGCCTTCCATGGGTTCGGACCACACCCGCACAAGTTCGCCCACCTCCTTTTGGCGTTCTGACACCTGGCATTGGGGTGCCATGTGTGGGTCGGTGAAGTGTTGTGGGCCAGCCGTGCTTGCATGTGCTTCATGCTGTGTGGTCTGTTGCAGGGGCTGGGTTCTCCTTTATGTGGCTTGTCTGCCCTGGTCCTGGTGGTGGGTTGCGTGGGATGTCCATGGGCTGTTGTAAGGCGTCGGTGCCAAAGGTGTGTTGGTCGTGTCCTCCATCACTGATGGGTTGTCTGGTCTGACCTGCTGGAGGTGTTGTTTGTCCCTCTGCAATGTGTAGGGGAGATGCATGTTGACATTGTGTTGACATTTATGTTTGCGCATTGTTCTTGTAGACATGCAGACTGTGTGACAATGTACATTGTGACTGTTTGGGCGGTGCTGGCAATTTGAGTGGGGACAGTGGACATTTGGACTACATGACTGTTGTGAGGTTATACCCGTACATATGCATCTCACAGTTCACTGCTCTGTCAGATGTGATTGGCCTGTTTCTGCGCATGGGTGGACCCAGTTGTGTCCCATGTTCTGCAGTGTCGGTGTTGCACTTTGTGCTACATTGTCATGGGATGTGCTGTGATTGCCATGTGTGTGTGCTGCAGTGTGCCACGGGGATGGGGGACATGACCCTGGGTTATTGTGGGTGTGCAGTGTGCTACACGCCGTTGTGCATGTGTGCCATTGTGCACATCTCCCCCCGTCCCCCCAGGAACTGTTCGTTACTCACCCTGTTGTTGTTGTGTCAGGTCCTCTCGAGCTGTGTCCATACTCCCACCTTCTTGCACCGTCTCCACCCTGATGGCTGGCCTCCATTTCCTCCAGCTCCTCCTGTGGCGCAGGACTCCCACCTCCTGTTGTCATAGCTGGCTTCCTGTTGGCAGCGGCTTTGGGCCTGGTTTAGGTTTTCACGTCATGCCAGCGCCTCTTGGCCTCCTCCATTGGCCTCCTCGGCACTCCGGCTGCATTCAAGGTGGTCTGAATGTGGGTCAGTTGCTGGTAGTGTTCTGTCACATCCGTTACGTTGGTCTTGTTTTCCTACGGACTGCACCCCGTTTTCCTCTCCCTCTTCTCCTTGGCCTTCCCCGACCCCGTTGGTCCTTGCTGGTGGTCTGTGGGGCTTGTGGGGTTCGCGTTGGCCTCTGCGCTGGGTCAGGGTGCATCCATGTTGCTACGCACTTTGGATTGTTTCTGGTGTGTTGTTTTTGTTGCTTCTATGGTGCATTTTCCCGCCAGACGCGTGGGATTTACAGGCCTGCCGCTGGTTTTCGCTGCTTTTTGTATCGCGCTTGGCCTCATCGCAGCTTTTTTTGCGTTCGTGTTTCGCATTTTTGAGGCGTGGCATTGATTTTAACGCGGACAGTTGTCGGGTTATCTGGGGACTATCGCATGATACCGCCGGCGTAAATTTCCCGCGATGTTGAAGGTTGCGTTAAGTAACTTTTGCGATGGTTATCGCACGTTCTTGAGAATATGCCCCCTAATCAATTGACACTTTTTTCTGTGGTATAAGGCCTACCGAGCAGCAGTGAACTGTATGCTGTACCACTCGGCCAGTACAATGTCGAAGCTTCATTAGGATATTTGATTAACAGGTCTATATATTCTGTGACAATCCCAAGTGAGATATATGGAATCAGCATCCTCCTCACAGCAACGTGGACAGGCAGAGGACTGAACAGGGTATATTTGGCCAGCGTTATATATGTAAGATGGATATACTTATACTGAATACGTTTAAACAGAGAATTGCTAGACACCTTTTTTACTCCCATGTGCATGTTTTCCCATTACACATCTGTAATGAACTCAGGGAAGATTTCCTGCCATTTATTTTGTGCTTTTAATCTAGCCTAGGCTCTATCAGCATGCAGGACCCTGTATATATGTGTAATTAGTTCCTACAGCTTGACAAGGCACACAACTTAACAACAGTGTGGGTAGGAGTGAATGGGTGGGTCTTTGAAGGTGATCCAGCGCAACCCATAAATTCTGAAACCAGGGACCAAGAGCAATCTCATCACACAGAAAAATTGCTTTACCTAACAACAGGGCCCATCACATATTACCCATAAATGATCCCTGAGGACAAGCGCTGGATTTTGGGGGGTTTATTTTGTTGGTTTTATTAAGTACAACACTACACTTCTCATTAATAACACTTATATATTTCTATCTATTTGTAATATCAACTTCCTTCTTCATCTGGTCGATGGACCATTAGTTTCAGAGTTGATGGTGTCTATGATTAACTAAACAGTTTAATATTTAACTAAATAACCACAAAGTCACTTTTTCTGTTAATGTTTTATATTATTAAATGCTCTTTGAATTTTTCATCAGTGCATACACAAGATTGCATATAAGGAAACAAAATATCAAGCAATGTAATCAAAATGAATCGTTTGCATCGAAATCAAAGCGTGCATCAGGAATGGGGAAGAGAAGGAACAGCATAAAGCTTGCAGAAATATACTGGCAAATCAAAGCAATCAAGGAAGGTAATACCCACCAAAGAATCAAGAAACCCACTTCCTTGGCCGAGGTTGTGGCAAGAGGTCCACAGAGATAGGCTCTGAGGACAAAGATAACAGGACAGATGCTGCAAAGTTTACTATACTAACAATGAAATTTATCTCCCACTTAATCTACCTCCTCGGTCGCAGTCTCCTCCCAAGCACTCCCGTGACGTTCTCGTACCTAAAGATTCTCTGTCTCTGTGCGAGTCTGCTCTCTCTGTCTTGGATCTTCTCTCTGATCTGTCGCATCAGACTGCTCTGCTATACAGGACCGCACTGCTTCGCCATACTGCCTTGCCACAGCCCTATTGGGATATCAATTATACTCTTTTCTCTAGCACAATATTTTACAATGTTGCAGTATCGGACTGTGATTGGTTGTCGTAAATCATACTAGGGTCGCCTCATCCAGTTCTCCCCACCAATCCATCCCATACCGGTTCTAACAAAGGAAGGATTAAGACAAATTCTTTTCATATACTATTAGCATTCATTTTTATACATTCGGCTACATTGTTATTATTAACATCCGTCTTCACATTCAAATTGCACGTAGTGCTGGCTGTTCCCACAGCCGCTGTCGCATCTTGGCACATAAACAATAAGACACAGGTCAACATGGCCTTCACACGGATTGCATCATCGGGAACACTCTGTAGTCTGCGAGCAGGCAACCCAATTTGGCACATGCGCACTCCACACTGACTAGGCCAGCCACATGCTGGTTTCAACGAGAGGCCATTTTCATGCAGGCCCAATCCCGTACTAAAATAAACAAACACAAAAAATATTAATTCGTGAAAATAAACCCATTATGTTTACCTCCCACCATACTAATGCCATATGTTAAATAAATCCTAGCAAAAGCTATTAGTTTAAAGCAACCCTTTCGTTATTTGTGCACAACATGCAAAATGTGCAATGTACAACACAGCATAAACATGTAGTAGTACGGTTTTTCAATGCGCAAACAATTAATACGTACTCATGCCAACATGGTTTAGTGTATTATATAATATGCCTTTGCCCCCTGTGTAGATGGGTGTATCTGGAGTTGATTACATTATTATAGAGTTACTTGACTTTATGAGGATGTATTTTACAAACCTCACTCCATCAATCCCCCCTTTGATGGTTTTACCATCATAAAATCCCAAAACATACGGTTTTTCAAGTTATATAGTTGTTATTTTGTCTTTTGACTTTTGTTCTTTACATTTTTCATACAATTTTTCTTTAAACCCTTCCATCTCTATCTCCTCTATCTCTCTAACCCTTTCTTTATGTTCCTCACTCAATTTCCTTTCTTTCTTTTCTTTGCGTCTCTTCTTCTACACGACACATAGTCTTTCTACAAAAACTGTGCTCCCACGTAGTCGTAGGTTGCAGCACGCCCCGTCCCGCAGCGGGGCGGGAAAACCCCTATGATGAAGCATGACACCAAGGGCCCTTTTGGTGTGTGAGGGGTATTTTAACAAAAAAATGTGTGTTTCTCTACCATTGTAGGAAACACACGTAGTCTGGGAGGACACGGTTTTTACATCTATCTGAGGGTGGATCTCTATGTTTTGCATCTAGAGCTCAGGTATCACCAAGCGGATCCTCCACCTCATAGACAAGGCAACCCGCGCTCAGCGGGATACAATGCTTTTTTCAACAGACACGGAGAAAGCCTTTAACAGAGTCCATTGGCCTTAATTAGAAGCGGTATTGAAGCGCTTTGGACTGGGGGATAGGTTCTGTGCTTGGGCGCTGAGTGGATATTGAGGGCCATGGGCGACGGTCAGGGTAAATGGTAGGAGATCGGGGAGCTTCCCCATAGAGCGTGGAACGCGACAGGGGTGCCCTCTTTCCCCGCTAATATTCACTCTCTATATGGAGCCATTTTCACAGCTGGTCTGAGATGACCCAAAGATCAGAGGCATCCCATTTGGGGGAGTAGTACACCTAATTACCCTATACGTGGACGATGTAATTGTATCTTTAGATAGCCCCCGGGAGTCCATGCCTGAGTTTCTAAGGGAGGTGGAGAGATTTGGAACAGTTTCGGTCTTCCAAATTAACTTAG
Source organism: Calotriton arnoldi (assembly GCA_963921515.1). Lineage (NCBI taxonomy): Eukaryota > Metazoa > Chordata > Amphibia > Caudata > Salamandridae > Calotriton > Calotriton arnoldi. Next base: position 687,647 of record CAWUFW010008374.1, on the reverse strand, counting down.
CTAAATCACAGGCGTTAAGCATGACAATGTCACAAGACTCGAGAGACTTTCTTGCCCAGACTCTTTCTATTTGATGGGAGTGGAGCAAACCCTACCTGGGGATTCACTTGGCATTGACCATTCAGGAAGTGATAGAAATAAACTACCGCAACCTGGTTAATAGAGTGCATACCAAGCTGGTAAGCCTTCCCCCTGTCTTGGCTTGGAAGGATCGCGGCCCTGAAGATGTCGGTCCTTCCCAGGATCCTGTATACTTTTGTGGCACTCCAGTTGTGGCCCCCTACTGGGACACTTCAGACCCCACAAAAAGCTCTCCAAAACTTCGTATGGTCAGGCCGACGGTCCCTTATGCATCCCGAGCTCACCTGGCAGGCTCCGGCGGGTGGGGGATTGGGTGCCCCATGCATCTTACGTCACTTCCAGGCAGCACAGATCAGGTTCCGGGTGGAGTGGTCGCACCCAGAATCAGAAAAAAGCTGGCTCTTCATGGACAGGGCGTTAGCCGGAACATTCCTCTGAAAGATCCCCTTTCTAGGTAGACCGCACCGCTCCCCCAGCCTTCACCTCTCCACCATAACAGGCCCCACACTTCGAGTTTGGGATACCGTGGCTGATGGGAGGGGTCTCTCCCCTTTCCCCTCCCCGCTTCTCATGGTGGTGGAAAATCCAGACTTCATTCCGGGGCTGAACACAGTGGTTTTCCAGGAGTGGTTGAGGCCGGGATGCAGATCGATAGGTCACTTGTTTGATCTACAGAGCCCTATAAAATTTAACACCTTGAGGAAAGATAACGATATTCCTGAGGGGGAGAGATTCCGATATCTCCAGATTCGGCACTGGCTGATGCAGTCTGAGATAAAGGAGGCGGCCCAACGGGCATTGACTGACTTCGAAAATGGCTGCTAAACAAATAATCAGATAAGCACCTGATATCCGACCTATATAAAATGCTGTCCGATAAGCCCCCTGAAATTTGATCAGCAGCCCAATTGAGATGGGAGCGGGAGCTGGGCCGGGAGCTCTTCCTCCGGGAGTGGCGAGATATCTTCTTTCGCGCTAGGCACACAGCTTCCAATACAGCTAGCATAGAAACAGCGACAAAGATAACCACTTACTGGTATTTGATGCCAATACGCTTGCATAGAGGGAACCCGTAGCAGAATGAAAAGTGCTGGAGATGTAACTACACCCTTGGGACACTCCTGCATATACTATGGCAGTGCCCTAATTAGCTCAATTTTGGGATGAGATCCTGACCGAGATTGATCATTACTTTGATACTCAACTCCCCCGGTTCCCTACATACGTAGTGCTGGGCCTCCCTAATCCGTTGACGTATCCCCTTAAATCTAGCAGCGGTAGACATATCACACTGGCTCTGGGGGAGGCTCACCAAATGATCCTGGCTCTTTGGGGAACTGAGAGAATCCCAACTAGACTGGGGTGGCTCCATCGTATTTGGCATCTTTTGGGGATGAAGAGACTTACAATGACACTTAAGCAAAAAGAGGACGCATTTAGGGAAGTCTGGAGGCCGTTTCTTTCCCTCCTTTCACAGGAATTCACAGAACTCACTTGCCCCAGATAATTAAAGTTGCTGCGCCTGACTGAACCACAACCTTGATTCAACAGAGGGTCCCCCAAGAATACAACATGTAAACGCGCTTAGAGACATGAAAGTCATTGAGCACCCAGGGGTGAATGGGTTAGGTTGGGAAGGGGAGTTAGGGGGCAATTTTCCTTTTGATATATTATAGGGTTTTTTAAGTTGCTCACAGAACTGGCGATGGCTGAATGTTGATGCTACGTCAGAGATAGTATTGCTTTCATAACTGCTTTGTGCTGCAACAAATAAAACAAATATAAACATAAAAACACTGGTGGGGATGACCTAAGATGGTCACCAACCGGGACAGGAGCCAGGCACCTCCCAGCGCCTAGTGCACTACAAGGAAATCAAATAGCAGGATCAGCATAAATGAACACAGCCACACAGGGTGGGCATTACCGCACTCAGCAGTAGGAATCTGGCACGTCTGTGCACCTGGCATGAATTTATTGCCCGCCTCCAAAAGGGCATGGCTAGTCATCAGTAAATAGGTGGGCAACAGAAAATGGGAACTGGAGTCCCAGCGCTCCTCTCCAATCCAGAAGGCTCCCCTCCCAGATTGGAGTACTGGAAAAATTAGCAAAGTAAAAAAATAAACAACCAAAGCATGAACAAAGTAGAACAATAATAACAATAAAATCAATGGTGGGGCCGGCCTAAGATAGCCACCAACCGGGAGGGGAGCCAGGCACCTCCCAGCGCCAAGGGCACTACAAGGAAATCAAATAGTAGGATTAGCGTAAGTGAACACAGCCACACAAGGTGGGCGTTATCACACTCGGCAGTAGGAATCAGGCGCATCCGAGCAGCTGGCATTAATTTATACCCTGCCTCCAAAAGGGCGTGGTGAGTTGTTAGTAAATAGGTGTGCAACAGAAAATAGGAACTGGAGTCCCAGCGCTCCTTTCCAATCAGGAAGGCTCCTCTCCTAGATTGGAGAACTGGGAAAATGAGCAAAGTTAAAATATGGAAACAACCAAAGTGTCACAAAAATAAAACCATAAACACATTAAAAACACCAGTGGGGCTGACCTAAGATGGCCAGCAACTGGGACGGGAGCCAGGCACCTCCCAGCGCCCAGTGTGCTACAAGGAATTCAAATAGCAGGATTAGCGTAAGTGAACACAGCCACACAGGGTGGGTGTTACCACACTCAGCAGTAGGAAGCCGGCATGTCTGAGCAGCTGGCATGAATTAATAGCCCACCTCCAAAAGGGCATGGCTAGTCATCAGTAAATAGGTGGGCAACAGAAAACGGGAACTGGAGTCCTAGCGCTCCTCTATGATCAGGAAGGCTCCCCTCTCACATTTAAGTACTGGGAAAATTAGCAAAGTTAAAATAAAGAAACATCCAAAGATTGGCCAAAGTAAAACCATAAACACATTAAAAACACCGGTGGGGCCGACCTAAGATGGTCACCAACTGGGAAGGGAGCCAAGCACCTCCCAGCGCCCAGTGCGCTACAAGGAAATCAAATAGCAGGATTAGCATAAGTGAACAAAGCCACACAGGGTGGGCGTTACCGCAGTAGGAATTTGGCACGTCCGAGCAGCAGGCATGAATTTATAGCCCACCTCTAAAAGGGTGTGGCTAGTTGTCAGTGAATAGGTGGAGAACAGAAAACGGGAACTAGAGCCCTAAGATGGTCACCATCCGGGATGGGAGCCAAGCACCTCCCAGCGCCTAGTGCGCTACATGGAAATCAAATAGCAGGATTAGCATAAGTGAACAAAGCCACACAGGGTGGGCATTACCGCTGTAGGAATTTGGCACGTCCGAGCAGCAGGCATAAATTTATAGCCCGCCTCTAAAAGGGCGTGGCTAGTTGTCAGTAAATAGGTGGAGAACAGAAAACAGAAACTAGAGCTCTAGTGCTCCTCTCCGATCAGGAAGGCTCCCCTCCCAGATTGGAGTACTGGGGAAATGAGCAAAGTTAAAATAAAGAAACAACCAAAGCATGACCAAAGTAAAACAATAAACACATTAAAAAACACTAGTTTGGTCGACATAAGATGGCCACCAACCGGGACGGGAGCCAGGCACCTGCCAGTGCCTAGTGTGCTACAAGGGAATCAAATAGCAGGATTAGCGTAAGTGAACACAGCCACACAGGGTGGGCGTTACCACACTCAGCAGTAGGAAGCCGGCATGACTGAGCAGCTGGCATGAATTAATAGCCCACCTCCAAAAAGGCATGGCTAGTCATCAGTAAATAGGTGGGCAACAGAAAACGGGAACTGGAGTTCCTGTGCTCCTCTATGATCAGGAAGGCTCCCCTCTCACATTGAAGTACTGGGAAAATGAGCAAAGTTAAAATAAAGAAACAACCAAAGATTGACCAAAGTAAAACCATAAACACATTAAAAACACCGGTGGGCTGACCTAAGATGGCCACCAACTGGGACGGGAGCAAGGCACCTCCCAGCGCCTAGCGCGCTACAAGGAAATCAAATAGCAGGATTAGCATAAGTGAACACAGCCACACAGGGTGGGAGTTACCGCAGTAGGAATTCGGCATGTCCGGGCAACTGGCATGAATTAATAGCCTGCCTCTAAAAGGCGGTGGCTGGTTGTCAGTAAATAGGTGGGCAACAGAAAACGGGAACTGGAGTCCCAGCGCTCCTCTATGATCAGGAAGGCTCCTCTCTCACATTGAAGTACTGGGAAAATGAGCAAAGTTAGAAGAAAGAAACAACCAAAGCATGACCAAAGTAAAAGAATAAACACATTAAAAACACTGGTGGGGTCGACCTAAGATTACTGCCAACCAGGACGGGAGCCAGGTACCTCCCAGCGACTAGTGCGCTTCAAGGAAATCAAATAGCAGGATTAGTTTAAGTGAACACAGCCACACAGGGTGGGCGTTACCGCACTCAGCAGTAGGAATCCCTGGGACCTGGGACAGCCTCCACAGATTACAAATAATGTTTCCTTTAAAGATAAATTTGCATTGGCCCTCATGTACCAATTGAGGTAGGTTCTTTATTAATCTACTCGCCAATACCTAACTCCGTATTTTACTATGCACATTCAACATGTATAAGGTTCATTCGCTGTTTGGTTTAAGGCAAAGTACAATTCATGCCTCTCGCATCGACTCCAATAAAAATCCAATGTCAAAAGATTCCATATACACACCCAATACCTTTTTTCCCACTTGCCCTATATTAACCTGGTAAAATTCAATAGAAAACATCTGCCTCCGGTGCCTTGTTTGTAGTCATGGAGAGTACAGCATTTGTTATTTCCTGTTTGGTGAGTGACACGCCGAGTGCTTCTTGCAGATCAACAGTGATTCTATTCATAGGGGGCAAGTATAGGATTTCACGTATTCATTGGGCATCTGCGCTCAAAGGTTGTCTGCATGTCTGTCTCAAATGTGTGAAGAAGGCTTCATTAGAACTTGTCTGCGTTATAATGTTTTGCTCTGACTATTCTGGATCTTCATGATTGGAGCATGTTTTTTTAACAGCCATGGCAGTAGCCTGCCCAACCAGCAACAAAAGAAGGCTCGTGTGCGTGATTCCAACCTATCCCATTTATTTATTAAAGGTTGTTTGACTTTTATTGACATAGGCAATGGATCTGGGCGACGTGGGAGGCTAGCATACTCGCCAAACACTTCGCCAGAGAACGCAATGTTTTTTTCCAAGTGCAGTTTTATACCACGTGCTCTAGACATACATTACCCCTAATTACAACTTTTAACATCTCCTAATCTATAGCTCTAGTGCCGATAGAGCCCTAGTTGGTGTTAAAATACTGTAGTAGTCACTCCTGTAACCACTGTAAAAAGATTACATTGAAAGTGTCTCCATTCGCAGTCTCCACAATGAAATTTTGGATAAGTCTCCCCTGGACGGATTATTAATAATGGTCAGATAAATACTGCACCAAATAGGTCACCCCCTGAACCTTTTAACTGTACTGGGTTTGCACCTAAAAGTAACCCAGCCTGCTAAGCATTTCCATTGCTGGTGTAAAGCAGGAATATAAGGTGTCTGCAGCATGCAAACTACACCATAAGTCTGTTAAGCCTACACACTCCATCATTTTCCTTTAGGATGTTAGTCTGCGGAACTGCTATTTTTATTCACATTCCACACTTTTTGTAATGTTGCATCTCCACTCGATTAAACACCGTGAAGGTGTCTGTCTTTCCGATTGACTTGTTTTTCTGCTGGTTACTTATTTTGTCGCTCTGCTTCTACTCTTGACCATACCTTACGTGTTTTATTGTACCATCTCATTAATGTAATGTAAACCTCATTGCTGAAGAGGCTACATACATTCCATGTATCAAACACTAAATCCAATAGAAAAAAATGATTCACTTGGTTATTCAAAATCTGAGGACTAATAGTTAGTTTGGATATTTCCAAGAGTTTAATCTACATTTGTCCAGTTTTTTACAAGTGAGTTTTCTGCAGGCAACACATGTCTGCTTTTTGCATGTAAATTTCTGCATCTACCGCTAAATGATTTAGTGGCCAATTGAGAACTTTAAGAGGAAGGGACACCATACTAGCAAACAATATCATCATTAATAGTACGTTGATGATTATAATCCTTCTTTTACCATGAACAGAGAATCTCAGGGTTGGTTACCAGAACCCTTTCCTAACATTTTCATGTTCTATAAGATAATGTTCAGGTGAACTCCGCTTAGTGGAACGTATAAACACTGGTGCAGAAGCTTTACTTTTATTCAGTTTCCTCCATTTTTGTGCATGTTTATCAGGTTACTGATCTGAGCATAGTGCTCTCTCTTCTTCTTTATGTTGCTATACTTTGTGAAAGCAGAATAACATTTTTGTGTGGACCTTTGATCACACTGCTATGCATGCATAAATTAAACCTATTCCCAACCTACCTGCTTTCTTTCATGGTGTGGCATCCTTTCTTCTCTGGCACAGGCCTCTTAAGTGCTGCCATCCTGTAGTTGTGACAGGTCCAGTTCCTCTTGTGTTATGCTGCTGACTTGTGTTATTCTGTTTGAATTACAGAGCAATTTATAGCTGTCTGGAATAGACCAAGCGCCAAGCCTACCTTAGTCTCTGTCCTTACTTCATGATTTGAAAAGGGACTAGATTTAGCACATAGAGGTTAGTGCTTCTAAGTACATACTGATCACTGGACACACGTTGTTGAATAAAACAACAGTTGTATAGCAATAAGGGTTAGTGAAGTGACATCTTTGGATGGATCGAGTGTGGCGGGTTGATATCTTCTGATAAATGTGTCTTTGATGAAATGCAAAACATGACTGATTATTTTATTAGGAACGCAATGGAATATAATCGATTTAGCAATAGACTAAAGAACAGCCCGAAATGAAATTCATGGGTACCCACATTGTGGCGTCAAATGGCATAGTAAGAGCAGCTATGGCATACCATGGTATAACCAGTTTTGTAGTGTTGCATATCACTATACATATGAATGTAAAACCTGGTGCTCTATAATCATTCAGCGCAGTTCAATCTAAATGAAAATGTGTTGCTGTTGACCCTGGAGTGGCAGAGGATGATGTCCACTGAGAACATATAGGGCCATATTATCAAGAACGCGATATCATTATCGCCACTTTAGCGGCAGGAAACTGCCGCTAAAGCGGCGATAAGGGGCTTGATAATATGCCCTATAGAATTCCAATAGAAGCCCAGGTTATGCTGTGAAGGACATCAAACCTGGGCTTCTATTGGAATTCTATAGGGCATATTATCAAGCCCCTTATCGCCGCTTTAGCGGCAGTTTCCTGCCGCTAAAGCGGCGATAATGATATCGCCGTTCTAGATAATATGGCCCATGGTTTAATATATGGTCCGACAAATTGTGATGGACGTTGGGCATCTAAACACTGCCCAAATCTGCCCCAGACGAAGGAATTTTTGAAAAAAATGGGGCCTACTCTTGAACAATTTTAGTAAAGACTTTAAAGAATGATCGTACCTCAAGAGGCTCAGATCATTATATATTCTCGAGGAAGCAAAAACAAATAATTACTACTGAGCGATACAGGTACAGGTCATACAAGCGATGTATTGCAACCCGTAAGACTGGATACCAAAATTAAATAGCTGGAGATGCCAGGGTGAGGGAGGGGGTACAATGAAGGGACGTTAGGGCAAGGGAGGGGAAAAAGCAAGAAAGTAAAGGGAGAGGTATTTTCTGTAACTCTTGTACGTAGGAAATGTTGTTACATAAGGAAAAAAAGCCAAATAAAAATGCATTTAAACCTAAATTGAAATGTAGCCTTTATGATAAGGAGCCACTCATTTATAATACATCTCATGGCATCTGTGGTTTAATCATTTTATAGGGAAGCAGACGAGCGATGGAAAAGTAGGTATCAGTACTCTTGAGTTGGTACAGTATTAAATAAGTACTCATGGGGGCATGGCTTGACACCCATGGAGGATGGCAGCGTCCGAGTGACTCCCCTTGGGGCGGCACGGAATGAATGCGGCATTTATGATGTTTCTCCCCATGACAGCCGGCTTGCTTTGAGCGCACCTTTGGATTGATCTCCCGGCATTGTCTTGTCTTCATTTTCTGCTTCAGTGGGGGCACGCAGCATGTTTCTTTGAAGACGAAGCAGCACCTCTCATGGCAGTGGCAGGGCCTGCCATTTTGTTACTGAGAGACGGCTGAGGAAATAGAGGGAAGCCTTGTCAGGTTTGCGCTGCTATATCATCCTGCTTTGTTGACATATATTTTTCTGCTGTTATTTCCTGGAGCACCAGTTCTTAAAATTTTCATTATTTATTTAATTTTGGATTGGCACTGCCTCATGCAAACCAAGCCATCAACTAACCACACCATAATGTATGGAGTTTTGTGATCTTCTTATATGTCACTAATTTTGAATTCACCTAGCATTTCTCCAGTCAAGTAAAGGAAGCAAGCGCAGGAGGGAGTGTACAAAAAACAATCATCACATCATTTTTGTTAACTTCTCCATTTATTACCTAGTACCTTCTTTCCATTTTGTAACCTACACGAGGAGCACACATTAAATATATTGGTTCTAGCTTCGCTCATTTAAATTCTGAATCCTCCCATGTTGTACTGACAAATAACAGATATGAGAGTTTGCTTTTTGGAGTTGTTTGGCTCTTCCTTTGTCTTGCTAAATCTGCAATTCTTCATGATATACATTTCAGAACCACTTTTTACCTTCTAACAAATAGATTAAATATTTTGTTATAATGTCTCATTTATACTAATGTATGGATCATCATCTTTTTTCATGTTATAATCTTCTGCATTGTTTATGATTTGTGAAGATAAATAACAATAAGAGTCTGTCACATATACAGTTGGTTCAGTTGTTTTGGCGTTATTGAAATTCCTTTTCGCAGGTCTATGAGTTTGTACATTCCCATGAAGGAACATTTAACTGATCACTTATATATTTGCCAATAGCAGTGACTTTTATTTGTATTGTGCCTCAACTCCCTATGGGAAGACTGAGAAAATTAAAATCACCTTTGATGTGCTGCTCTTATAAAATTGCCGAAAACTCCTCTATCTTCTCCCAGTTCTCCAAGATGGAGAAACCTGTGGCTTCCCCTCACAAAAGCAACTCCTCCTCAAACTTTGTTGCAACATCTCAATTAGCTGGGAAAGCATCCACCAAACGTCTTAAAAAGGATCCACCTTCCCCTACTAAATCTCTTGCTACTGTATCCATGGATCTCCTTTTGGAGGAAATGTGTGCTTTGCACAATTACATGGAAGAGATCAATGCCAAGCTACAACATCTCACTGATAAAGGGTCTCAGATGGAAGACAGAGCTACCACAGCTGAGCAACGAATCTCCTTATTTGGAACAACTAACCTCAAAGTAAATGCTCTTTAAGCTCACGTTTCCTCTCTTCAGAAACAAGTAGAGGACCTTGAAAAAAGAAATAGGAGAAATAACCTACATAACTATGGTTTACCTGAAGGCACTAAAGCTACTGAGCCACTCACTTTCTTTAAATCCTTTCGTTCTAAAATGTTGAATATACCAGAAGGAACTTCCCTAACATCCAATGTGCTAACAGGTTAGGTCATCAACCTGCTATTGCCTCCGCTTCTAGGCGACCAAGAGGAGTTATCATATTTCTTGGAGTATACGGATCTTCTTTATGTTCTTTCAGCAGCCAAATCAATGAAACATATCTTATGGTCAAGCAGTTTTCTATATTTTTCTCAGGACTACACCAAGAGTACTGCAGAGAGACACAGAGACTTCCTCAGTATGAGTTTGGCACTTCATTCTCTTGGTGCTCGTTTTGGTTTGTTTCATCCTTGCTTGCTTTAGCCACTTATAAACAAAAGGCCACTATGTGAGGATCCCGCTAGATTGAAGAGTTTTATTGACACTTGCAAGATTGAAAACGTGGATACATCTGGATCTTCTAAATCTTAATCTGTTTAAACACATAAGCTCATGTACTCTTTCTGATGATTTTAGCTGCTTCAACAAGAATTTTTCATGTTCTCATGCTGATACTCAGTTGTAAGGTTTTCTGTATTGTATTATTTAGTGCTCTAACATTTTTTTTTCTCCTCTACAGGTATTGTCCTCTTATTTATGCCTGTCTTCGTTCCCCGTTTTATGTGCTGCAATCGATCCTGCGCCTTTCCCCTTGGAGTTCGGATGTGTCATCTGTTCCATGTGGTCTCACTCGACCTTTTTGGATTTTCTTTTAGGTATGTTTTATACTCTCTCCATTATCCTATTAGTGTTCTTCTCCCTTTTTGATCCTAGACTTCTTAAACTTCCTCATTATCTTTTACTTCTCTTTTCTTCCTGTCCTTCTTTAATGCATTTTCCTTTTCCTTCTTCACTTTCTTATTACTGTAATTTAATGCTTTCCCAATTATAATGGTTGTTATATGGCGATTGTATAGTTTCTTATATGGTATGTTTGATCTGACCTTTGTCTTTGATATGTGTTTATGTCTCTGAAAATTGTTTCTTGGAATGTCAGAGGTTTAAATTCCTCTATTAAACTGCAACGTGTTTTGAACCATTTATCAAAACTTAGGGCTAACATAGCATTCATTCAAGAATCACACCTTACAGAGAGCAAGTCTTTAAAATTGAAAAGGGGATTGGAGAGTGAAGTTTTCCTTTAACTGGGAGATGGTTAGTGAAATGGAGTTATAAAACTTTGTCATAAATTGCTATGTACTCAATTGGTATCCCAATAATCTTATGATAATGGTCGTTGGCTGTTTACCAGATGATTAATTGATAAAGTTTGAGCTTCTTTATTTGATGTTTATGGTCCTACTACTACTGATTGTCAATTTTGTTCCCATCTTGCCCAACAACTCATGAAATATCCTGATGATAACTTTATTTTTGCGGGTGATTGCAATCAAATTGTTGATCCATTTATTGATCAAAATTCTACAGTTACATATTCCACAAATAAGCTCAAAAACCTTTTGTCCAAACTCTCAAACAGAGAAATCTCACAGATGCAAGGAGGTTTTGTAACCCCACTTTAAGAGACTATACATATTTTCCCCCAGTTCAGCATACGCAATAAAGAATAGATCATATTTTTATATCGCATAATTCAGTCCAAACTTTACATTTAGGGGACATAGGCTCCATCCTCATATCCGATCATGCCCCTATACCCATGCAACTTGATATCCTTCCTAAGTCCAACATACCAAAATGTTGGCAATTCAACAGCTCACTCCTTTTGGATGCTGACTTCACCTCATCTTTTACTTCCTTTTTTCATGAATATTTTCACTTTAACCAAACTGACAATTTACCTTTTCATAACATTGGGGATGCCTTCAAAGCTGCAGCCTGTGACTTCATAATCAGTTATGTTTCTAGGAAATAAAAGAAATTGCGTGCCCATACTATGGAAATTCTAGCAAAAATGATAAGACTAGAACACTCCTATTATACCTCTAAATCGAAAGAGTGTTTATCAGAATACATTAATACCAAACATCAGTTTAATAAAATGTCTACAGAAAACGCTTCCATTTATTAAGTAAAATCTAGCTCAAAATTTTATGGAGCTCAAAACAAATCTGGCAAACTGTTAGCAAATTACCTTAAAATCGAAAGTAATAAAAATCTAAATTGAATCGATCTTAGATACAGAGAAAATGACAAAACATAATTCCAAAATCCTAGATGAAATTGTCCAATTTTACAAATCACTCTATATGCTGGAAGATTCCCCATCTGATTCTCACATTCTCCAATACCTTTCTACTGTCCAAAAACCTTCTGATGCTCAACTTGATCCTATGCTCTTAGAATCTAATATGAAACAAACAGAACTCCACTCTGCATTGGACGACCCCCAGCACCTCGAAACCTTAAGGAGTGATATGTCCCCACTTTACAAGTATGGATTATCATTTAATTTATTTTTACTTAAAAAGGATAAAGCCCTGGGTCTGGATGGATTCACAGTTGAATTTTTTACACATTTTTGCCTAATTATTTCCATCAACATTACAGTCTCTCATATCCTATTCCTTACATTCACGCAAATCTGCTGGTTCTTTTTTTGATGCTCTTGCTTGCCTTGCCCAAAGGAAGGAAGAGACCCTCATTATTGTAAGAATTATTGGCCCGTTTCCCTTGTTAACGTTGATTGTAAGATGTTCTCTGAAGAAGTAGCCTTATGATTGGAATCCTGCCTTCCCAGACCTCTTGGCAAAGAACAATTAGGCTTTGTTAAGGGGAGGTTTATTTCTGATAAAACTCACTTACTTTTTGACATTCTCTCAAAATCTTCTAATTTCTCTGAGCCTCTAACAGCTATTGACCTTGATGCAGAGAAAGCATTCAAACAAGTTTATTGGCCCTTAATTTTTCATACACTTAAATGGTTTGGTTTTGGTCCAAAAATAATCTCTATGATTTCTCTTCTTTATACATCCCTGCATGCAGCTATTCATGCAAATTGACTCACCTCTTCATAATTTAATTTAGGTAGAGGTGTTCGCCAAGGCTGCCCTCTTTCACCTTTTCTTTTTCATCTGCCCTTGGAAACTTTTTGATCTAAAACAAGGCAAAATCAAGAAATTCGTGGATTCACACATAATAGCAAACAGATCAAACTAGTGGTATATGCAGATGATGTGTTATTATTTTTTTCACTGCCTCACTCCTCAGTCCCAGCATTTTTACATGAAGTCACTTTATACACTTGAGTATCCGTATATAAGCTGAATAATGACAAATGCGAAATCTTACCTCAGGCTAAATAAACCTTTAAGCATGATTTGTTGGTCTCCACCTTTTTGTGGAGTCCTCAACATATTAAATATCTTGGTCTGTGGTTTACTAACTCTATGAAATTCTCAATCTTATTGAACATAGAAAAATGCATTCATAAACTAAACACATTCACTAGCAGATGGCATCCCTTATACCTATCATGGTGGGGCCGCCTTGACACTGTCAAAATGATGCTAATTCCTATTATTTCATATACTATTACTAATATACCATTACCTATATCCCTTAAATCCATCAAAAAGATTCATTCTATAATCTCTTCTTTGAAACAATAAAAAATCTTGTATGTCACTGATAAAATGTATACTTCCAAAATCTGAGGGTGGTGTAATCTTCTCAGATTTTTTCAAATATTACAAGGCTTTTTTACTGTAACAGTCTTCTTATTGGCTTTCATACTCTCCAATTAACTGTCCATTATGGTTAGATATCGAGAAGAATTTTCTTTCTGTCTTTTCTTTTCAACAATACCTATCTTTCACTCATAAACCAAAAGTTTTATAAAACTCTTTTGATGTAGTTATCACTGTTTTAATAGAATGTATCTCTCATAATTTGTTGTCCTCAGTAGAGGACTAAATCAAATTAAATAAAAATTCTTGGATTGGAAGTAAGCTGCTTGAATCTATACTACCCTACACTCCTACTGATCTTCACTATTTCCTCAATTCTACTATTTGGCATAATAAGTTCATGCTAATTAATAATAAACCTATTTATTGGAAACCCTTGAGGAAAAAAGGCTTGATTTGGGTTACCCAGCTCTTTGATCACAAATCATTATATTTGCACAAGCTCATACTCTCTTTAACCTTCCCTCCTATTTTCAACATAAATTTCGACTCCTACAACATGTTCTCTCCATTGCCTATGCTCAATTTCAATCTTGTCGTCTTTCAGCTGTAATTCATTTAAATAGCTTTCACATTCTTCTGACCACAAATCCAAAACCTTCTACAATCTACTCCTATTTGCATTCTTCCACTATTAAAAGAGGCAAAATAAACACAGAGATATCCTGGGAACAAGATTTAGGAACAGAATGGTCAGTCCCCTTTTAGAAACAATTCTGTGTCAAAATTAGAAAATCCTCTAGAGCGGTGAATACCACACAAACACTTTTCTTTATATAAATCAAACAAACAATGGTGGCTAGGGGACCCGCTTGTCGCACAATCACATGTTGCTAAAAAAGTCAGAACAATTATCAAATTTGCAGTTGCCAGCCTCAAGAAATGGCTCTCCACCAGTTAGAACCACAAATAAATCAGCAAATGACACAAAGATCTGAGAGGCAACAGAAGTAGTTTGCAGCAAAATAACGGCAAAGTTGCCAAGCATAAACAGATGAAACGAGAGGTTGTGTTTGTAAATTATATCCTTTATTTCATATTCCTTGAAGAACTGTGAATACAGCCAAAGAGTTTCGTCCGTATCTGGTCTTCTTCAGGGCTGCAACATATACAAATATGACTCACATTAATTAATTGTGCTAACAACTCATAACCACATTTTATAAACATTCTTTTTCATCTTGAGAATACAATCATTTATCAACAAAAGAGACCCAAAAATTGACCTAAACATTTTTTGGGGGGTAGGATGTCAATGATTTCTTGTGCAGTTCTTAAATATTAAATAGGGGATATTGATGTACAATGAATACACACCTAAAGACTTACATACACCATTAAAGCAATTTAAACACTAGCTCATCAGCGTAAGACAGTCATAATGTAGCGTACTCAAAGAAGTAGATGTATAGCCACAGCGGTAAACTAGCAAAACTTAATAGCAATTTAAGCTGAGCAGATCTTGTAGGTCAATTGTGAAAAAGACAGTTTTAAAATAATGTTAGTATACAGAATATGACCTCCTATTCACAAATGGTTGATCTAGTATCGTTTCTAACCCATTCCATCCATCAAACACAGGGAAACTGTTATGACTTACCATCCAAGAAGACAAACTCCTCGGTCTCATGGCTGTTCCCAGTGCGTTATCTTTTTAGAGACCATGAAGCTACGAGTGAAAGTGATATAGTCACGCACATGTCACAACCTAAGTTATCTGAAAAGTTGCTAAAAAGCTGGTCAGGGAAATTAACTAGCCCCTCCATAGTTAAGAAGGGATTGACTAGGGTTGAGAATATCAAACCCAAAGTATAAATGCAATTTATAAAATTGCCTAGTGAGTGCAGGAATCAGTCTTGTTGGAAAAAAGGCTCAGCTCAACGAGTCAATAGCAGTTATTAAGCCGCATAAGAGAAATAAATGGCATACCTGTATGGTTAGGATTTCTTCCACACACAGGAGTTCTAAAATTGTAGTCGCTGAGAGTCTTAAATGAGGAGCTATAGACAATATAACACACTAAAAGAAACGGACAGAGGAAAGGATTCCAAAATGAAGAAAAAAGTATTATAAAGTCCAAAAAGACAGCTCTGATCCACCCCATGTGAATAAATGAGTCAAGTGAATTCTAAGGAACCACTTTACCAAACAGACATTGGATGTTAAAACTACTAAACTATTCTGAACAGTGGTCTTAAGACTTTAAAACCACTAAAAGTTAAGAACTACACATCAAGTGTATAGAGACCATAAAGCCCAAAAAGTAAAGACAGCAGATCGAAGAATAAGGTCTGAAATAAGACCAAATTCCCAAGAGTGTATTAAAACACATTATTGCATCCCATAGAGTGAGTGAATTAATAAACACTAATACCCTACCTGTGCGACTAGAGTTCTCTGCGCACACATTAGTAATGGAGAGCTGTAATCAGCATTGTTAGATTTGAACTGTAAAACAATTTGAGACAAGGAAGAGATTAAAATACTAGTGACTGGAATTTTGACACATGAATGTTGTAAATTACGCAGATACGAAAAACCAAGTATAGTAAAGTCAACTAATCTCCTATTACTGTCTGAAGGAACAAAGCAAATCCGAGATCGCTAATACTGTCAGCCACTCTAGTGTGCAGATAAAATATGTACACTCTGTATATACTATTTTCGATAAAAATATATCCTTATTAATGTTGTCCACACTAATATTATAAGCGGACAAAAAATTCCATACAACTATACTACAAAGAAGAGGAGCATAAAGGAAAAAGGGGTCATGTAGTTGCCATACACGATAAAATCACATGTAAGTGAGCGTAAGGTCTTAACAGAGCAACCATATATGATACCCCCTGGACAAACATTACAAAGATGACATATCACTTTATGTCAAACCCCATCGTGAAATATTAAAGAAGCGCAACATGAAGAATAAATAAGCACAATAAGCGGCATGGCGGTAAAGCCTAAAATAATCAGCTCCCACACTCCCGTATCACGCAACGGTAGAGCAATGTGGATAGGTAATAAGAGATGCGTAGCAATCCAACTCCAAAATGGAAAGCCCTGTGCTCCCGCATCCCATAAATAGTGTAAAGCATAATCAAAAGGCAAAGTGAGAGCGCTCTAGACATAGTCTAAAGACTTCCGAGTTCCAACGCATCCAAACTCACCCGTGTCCGGTTCCGGCGTCAGAGTAACGTGGGATTCAATTGGGCAGCGTCAGTAAGAGGACGCCCCAATCCCTCCTTAAATACTCATGTCTCGCTAGAAAACTAGAGCAGCACAAAAACGGAAACCGCACGATCGGAGAGCACGACTCCGACTTCCGTCGACCATGTTGGATTGGTTTACAAGGTTTTGAAAACTATAACTTTATTTCTAACACAGTGACAACGACCCTAAATCACGCAATTAACAGGGTCAGGTAAGAAAACTCTTGAAGAGTTGTAGAGTAATTAGTCAGACGAGAATGTCAGGAAACCTGTTAGATCAATAAGAAGTATGGAAATAACCCATATAATACTAGACAAATGCTAAGCCAAAGAACAGGCTCATACTCATATCTAGTACACAGGCGCTGAGTGTAAGAGGAGGCTCCAAAGATATTCAAAGAAACAAATCTAGACAAGTGCTCATTGCTTCCAACCAGAAAAAAAGTAAATGCACCATTCAAAAGGAAATATTGTTTGGAGGATGGAATGGCTTGCAGATAAGTTAATACAATACAGGCATCATAAATGAAGACAAATGATTTCTCATTCTATACATATTATGATCAACTTGGAGATTACAATGAAACCCCAAATATGATATGATATGATATGATACTCATGTTGTAATGTTAAGAGTATATGAGTGCAGAATTTATCATAAAAAATGATGGAACTCATGGTTCTGATTAAGACCTTCTGATACGGCTCTAGGTTACAGATCCACTTGGCCTCTAGTTTACGCAGGGATAGTTCCCTGTCGCCCGCTCTCTGGTGTGCAAGTGTCACATCTATCCCATGGAACCTAAAGTTGATTCTACTGGTTCCCAGGATGCATTCATGTGACACCAAGGCGTACGTTTGGTCACCATTGATACAAGCTCTGCGGTGTTCCATGATACATGTTTTGAGTGGGCGAATGGTGCTGCCCACATAGATTTTTGCGCACACACATTTGATGACATAGACCACATGACTAGTCTGACAATTGATATAGTGTCTGATTTAGTGTTTCTTTTTCGAGTTATAGTCTAACTCTGTGGATTTCTGTCCTAGGTGGCAAACTTTACAGTTGTTGCAGGGAAAAAGAATCCAGTGGGGCGTTGTAACCATGTTACATTTCTCTTTTTCTTACTTGGAGTATAGCTTAGGCAAATCATGTCTTTGATGGTCCTACTCCTCCTTCTATAATTATACTGGGTTTATCATTGATCAATTGATTAACACCAGGTACATTTTTAAGAAGTGCCCAGTGTTTGTTCATTATCTTGAAGATATCACGATTTAACTTAGAGTATGTAGTAATGAAGGATAGTCGCTCTTTTTTGTTTGTTTCTTTAACCTTCAGGGTCTCACAACGATTGATCTTGCGTGTTCTCTGAAATGCCTGTTTGAGTTCATTTTCCTAATAACCTCTCTCTTTCAATCTAGTGACAACCTGGTTAGCTTGTTCCTCAAAATGAATGTCTTCACTGCAGTTCCTGTGCATGCGTACAAGTTCTCCATAAGGGATTGCTCATTTTGTACAAGGCGGATGCGCACTTCGATAGTGTAAAATGCTGTTAACTGATGTTTTCTTGCGGAAAAGGGTGCTATGTACTTTGGACTCCTTGATATAAAATTCCACATCCAAGAATTGGATCCTTGTCTGTGACATCGTCATTGTGTACCTAACAATATATGGGTTAGTGTTCAGGTATTTGAAGTAGCCTTGAAAACTGACTTCTGTACCTGTCCATACGATAATTATATCGTCTATATATCGA
This sequence comes from Calotriton arnoldi, assembly GCA_963921515.1. Taxonomy (NCBI): domain Eukaryota; kingdom Metazoa; phylum Chordata; class Amphibia; order Caudata; family Salamandridae; genus Calotriton; species Calotriton arnoldi. Next base: position 669,423 of record CAWUFW010008374.1, on the reverse strand, counting down.
CCCCAGTAGTGGACATCCTTCCACCATTGGGCCGCTGCAGTCGCCCATGCATGTCTGTGTTCCACTCAGCCCATGAAAAGGTTCGCATATGATGGGTCAAATTATGATCCCATCACTGTTCCTTGGAGTTGTTGGAATCATTTGTCATCAAACAAGAAGTAGTTGTTTGTGAGGATTAGTGTCACCATTTCTAAGAGCATAGTATTACCACACAAACACTTTTCTTTATATATTAGACTTCTCCTTCCTCCTGTGATCTTGCATAAGCTTTATCCAGATCTTCCTGACACGTGCTGGACATGCATATCGGAGCATGCTGATTTGAAACACTTACTTTTCACATGCCCCATTGTTCATAATTTCTGGAAGCAGGTCTGGACTCAGATTCATTTAATTTTTCACTCTACTGTATCTTTTTTTCGTTCAGAAACATTTTCTTGTGAAGTTTATCCAATGACTGGGTCACATATTCATTTAATTTACGATTCCTAGACCTACTACTAGCAGGTGCGTTTCAACAAATCCCAGGAAATTGGAAAGACCTAACCAAATTATCTTCCCAAGCATTGTGGTATGCATTCTGACATAATCATAGATTAGATGCAGCATACACACACCCTGTATCACTTGTTTTGAAATGTCTAATTTTGTGGTTTCCTGTTACAGATTTTTTGATTGACCATGCAAAACATACTTTTACATGCACACCTGCTCAGAAAGAAGTACTTCAACCTCCTTGACTTCCCTTTACTGATGTTATTAGTAGTTTATCTTGTTTCATATTTTGTTTACATAATGTATTAAACGTTTTCTGCACAATAACCAGATTTTTCATATCCTCAACCATGCATACACCCCTCTCTTCCCAAATAATGTATACAGTTCCATAATTTTGCCTATGTGTTTACTTTACACTATAATGTATTATTTACTTGTGTTTTAACTTATCTTTAATAAACTTACTTTTAAACTGAAAAAAATAAAGATCCCTAATTTTTCTAAATGTGTTCCTCAGTGGATGGTTCTAAATCTATATTAATAGTTTTACATATGAGAATGTGATTAACTGTTCTCATAAACCATATGCCATTAGGTAACTAATGGTTCTGTTAGGTGAATAATATTCCATCTCAGCACACAAATAACTCACATGGTCATCGTCTCATTACTGTTTCATTCATGACCCATTTTTTCCACTTTTAAGAGTTCATTTATTGTCAGTGTTGTCAGATATTTATTGTTTTGTTGTTCTGTGTTTACTTGCCGTGGTATTAATCCTTTCTTGTTTGATGCCTTCCTTGCAAGCGGTGATATGGGCACCAGTACTACATTAGTAGCTACCAGGCAAAAGTTGCCTTCATCTGTCTCAGTAAAAATGTGGAAATTAGTGATTGGGTAGCAGGATCTGGTATCAATGTGGCCAAAGCACAAGCGGCATTGTCTGAACACTGTTACAATTTGGCTGTAGAGTTTAGCAGAGGGGTATACACTTGTGAAACAGTGGCGGGATATCCGTCCTGTTTGACACTGAGATCCCTCCATCAAGCTCTAAATCAGGCCCTGAAATGTGCACTTTATTCTTAATACAGCCAGGCAATGACTGCGTGGAATAACGGACCACAGATGGACAGTGCGACTGGTAAAAACCAACAAGGCATGCACTTTTCCCCCTAGTGTCGTTCTTGAACTGTAATGTGCAATAAAGAACATTGTTTGCTACATGTAAACATTTACAAAATAGGCATTCTTTCATCCACATGACATCATCTTGATGTAAAAACAAATGACGTGTCAATGAGATTGTTTCTAGGAAATTGAAATCGCTTTTCACATAATAGAAGGAAGCAGCTTCTATTATTCGACTGTAGCTTTATTTCTCTCTTCATTCATTAATAACTATGTTTATATACTGCTTAGTGCTGCACTGCACTGGTCAACATTATCAGGTCCCATGGTCTCAACATAATTTCCTACACAGGCGACACCCAACTCATCCTCTCACTCAGTGATGACCCCACCACCACTAGAACCAGCTTGCACAGAAGCATGACAAGCATTGCTGACTGGAAAAAGATCAACTGCCTGCAGCTGAACACAGATAAGATGAAAGTACTGATCTTTGGCAACAGCAGCAACACATGGAATGACTCCTCATAGCCATCAGACCTAGGACTCACACCAACTCCCTCCGGCCATGCCAGAAACCTCAGAATCATCATTGACAAAAGGCTTGCCATGAAATCACAGATCAATGCCATCTCCTCCACCTGTTTTCTCACTCTGTGCATACTGCGTAAGATCGTCAAGTGGCTACCCCCACACACGAACGAGACACACTGTGACACAGGCCCTCATCACCAGCTGAATGGACTACGGCAGTGCCCTCTACGCAGGAATGGCTGCACACCTCCTACAAAGACTTCAGACCATACAGAACGCTACAGCCAGACACATCCTCGGCCGTACCCGATGAACCCACATCACACCCCACCTCAGGCAACTCCACTGGCTCCTCATACAGAAGAGATTTCAATTCAAGCTGCTGACCCACACACACAAGGTTCTACACAACCAAGGACCTGCATACATTAATCACCACATCAACCTCCACCAACTGTTGGGAAGACTACACTATGCCTCCCTTTCACTTGCCCATACTCCCCGCATCTATTGAAGCAGAAGTGGAGGACGTTCCTTCTCCCACATCGCAGCAAAGACCTGGAACAGCCTGCCCACGCACCTCTGGACCATTTCCTCACTTCCAGAATTCCAATTGGCCCTCAAGACCTGGATATTCGAATAAGCCTCTGGGATCCGCAAGCGCCTGTATACCCTATCGGGTAATTAGTCACACTTTATAAATCCTGATTGATTGATTGACTAGTTTTATATACCGCTTAGTGCTGCACTGTTAGTGTCTGTATCCGTGCACTGGAAATGACCAATGTATTGCCACTGAATGATATATGGCTGGGCTTGTTCTGGGTCATTTCCTGAAGTGTACACTGGAAATTAACAGTAAACATGTAGCATTTTAGGCCATCTAACCAGCCAAAGTTTGACTTATGCCTGAATATCACACTGGTTGCCTAGAAATGCCTCTAGGTACAATTGTCTGATGTAAATGCAAATGGTACTGAGATGAAATTAAATTGGCATTAGATGTTTTGGGCACATTTCAATTTACTAGATTAATGTTTGTAACTTGCCCCATTATTTTCTCCTAGTGACTGTATTTGAATAGCCAATCTTATAGTAGTCTAAGATTTCACCAGGGTTGGCCAAAAAAGCATTACATTGAATTGGTGAAGAAGGCTGAGCTCTGTAGTACACCACATTTAATGACAGCATTGCTAGAAAGGAATTTACCCATTTTGACTCAGAAGGTGTCAAGTCAATATAAACTTTATTTGGTTTAAAAGAAACTATAAAAGTACTTAAAAAAATCAACAGTTGCATCAAAATCACAAATTGCTAAAAACATTGACTATTAGAGCCTTAACAAATGTGATTTTGTCGGAATGAGGCAAAACCAAAACAGTGCTATTGCTCTTTTATAGTGCAATGCATAGTCTTACAATTCACAGCTGTGGCCGATGGTATCAAGGCAGCCAAAATTTCTATATGGTTTAGTGTAAGGGGATTAGCCGGGTCCTTATTGTTCAGAGGTCCTTTCATGGTATTGAACAGAGGGGTGTCAGTGTCCCAGTGGTGTTTGAATCCATACTGAAAGTTAGTTAGGAGGCTGTTTGTCTCCAGGTAAGGAGACAGTTGCAAATGAGGACTGTTTGAAGCACATTACCACAATACAGGCCAAAGATGGAACTATAATTAGACAGGGTTAGGCCTGACATTCTTGCTGTGGTATTCCTCCAGACTTTTTGCCTTCACTCCCCTGTTTTGCTGAACTTGTTTTTGTCGGCATTTGAACTGTGAACTTTACCTCTACTAAGCAGCAGTAAAGTCCTTGTGCTCGCTCTCTAAAACATGTTAATTTGGGCTACATCTAGTTGGCACACTTAATTAACTCATATGTGCCTAGTAAATGATAAATGTAACTAGTGGGCTGGTGCAGTTATTTGGCTACACACTAAAGTACCTTTTAAAACTTGTCTCAGGCCTTCCAGTGAAGCCTGTGACACAGTTTTAAAACTGCCATTTCAAAATCAGTCGTTTCCAAATGAAAAAAGTGATAGAATGCACTTCAAATGTCAACAGGAAATAATCAAACTTCACTTTTTTATGGATATAAACACATCAACAAACTTTTTAGTGTGCAACACTGGTGCGTGCTCTGCCCAGAACACACGTGTGAAACAATTGTTGATCGCTGGTGACCGAGTGGTCAACCAGACCCAGGACGCACATCCTTCAAGCATCTGACTCAAAATTTAAACAAAATCAACACTGTTGAAAGAATTAACCAAAACGAAACAATGTTGTTGAATGCTTCAATTGTTTATTGAAGATGTGGTGATACCAGTATTCAAAATGTATACAGGAAGCTACTCCAAACGTGTGTCAGCAGCATCTGGAGTTCTAGGTTCATCATAATTAACAGTTGTATCATAGACTTAATGCATTTCGGGGAAGACCCTTCATCAGGGGTAACTGTACTGTGGAAAATTACAAGGTCTTATCAGAACAGCCATAGGAAACTAACTGAGATTAATGCTTGATAATTGATGTCCATACCACGTGTAACATGCAGATCTAGGTGAATATGCAACAAGTCTTTAAAACAAAACGGATTGAAATCAATTTGTCCCAAATAAACCAATATCTGTGCCTCACACAACATGAACTCGCCAAGAACCTGAGTTTAAACCATGTACCCCGATGATCTGTAATAAACCGTAAAAACAGTGCATCAAGAATAACCCAATTGTTTATGAACCAGTGATTGCTAGAGAAATGACACTTGTGCTGCAGTACTGATGCACAATAGAACAGTAAGTGCCACTTCACTCATGTGTACAAAGATAGACAATAAACTGTCTGTAAGTAGATGATACAACCCAAATCTGTATAAAAAAGCAATAATAACAATGGTTGTACTAAATGAATTACAGGACATAAGTGCTGATTAAACGGGTCCAAAAAATGTTAACCTCCTGGCACACAGGGAAGACCAATGTGCTGCCTATGTCTGCGGGTAAAAACGCGTGCGTTCCAATACCCAGGCATTCAGAGATGCTAAGGCATCACAAGTACGACAGGATATTGAAAAGTAAAGAGTGCAGTAACGAGACTATTGATCAAAAGGGGTGTGAAAAAATGGTAGAGCAATAGCTGTGAATATATCCTTTACCTTGTGAAGACAATAAGAAAATGCCCCCCAGCACAAATCACAGTGAGCGTGCTCCATTTATTGACCCAGTGCGTTGAATGCTTTTAAACAAAACGTGCACTTGGACAATGACGCATAACCCAGAAGTTGACTGAAAATTGTAAAAATAAACAAAATACTCTCAGAGTCCCATTTAAAGGAACCGTAAAAAGTGAATCTACTATTGCCTGGTGTCAATAATTTATCAATTGTCAAGAGTAATACGACTGTGGCAACAAAACTGTACCGAGCTACTCAAAACACAGTCTGAACCAACCCACAATAATATGACAACGTTAACAATCTGAACATAAAATTCAATAAATATAAATGACAATAACATATGATTTTCTGGCTCCACTTGCTTATCATTGGTCTGCCAATGGATCCTTTTCTCCAACTGGGAGGTGATAGGGGTTAGCATTAACATCAATCAAAATTAATTTACAGTGCAACCCATTTGGCTAAATAATGAGGACCAGCAATCGGTAGCTACGGTTAAGAAAGTTTATTACAAATTCAAAATCAAGTTAAGATGCCCAACTGTAGAAATACAGAATAGCCACAGGCAACCCCAGCCTGCAAAAGAAATTAAGGTGGAATAATATAAGGCAAACAAGGAATTCAGTCACAACAATGCAAAAGATTAAAAGTAGCACTTGATGCTAGGAAAAGAGTTGTAAGTTCTGTTGTCTATGAATAAATAAATCTAGTTTACCTAGGATAGAGTTCCTACTTAAGGATGGTTCAAAAATCTAAAGAGTCTCAATCAGGAATTTCAATAATGTAACTCAAAAGAAAGCAAGAAAAAATTAAGTAAGGAAAGTATCAGCATCTCAGAAGCTCTGTCAAGAGTCTTCTGTGGGTCAGGGAGTAAGTGTTGGCCTAAGCCACACTTAGGAAGGGATCAAAGTAGGCATAGAGGTTTAAACCTCTCAAGGTTCAGGGGAAATGCTCTGAGCATTTAGGGGAAAGCATAGAGATCTGCAAAGAGGGGTTTGGAAGGTTTTAAGAGAGAATCTGAAAGAAGTCAGGAAAGCATCCATCCTGAGCAAAAGGAGCATCTGAATCTCCAACGGTGTGAACACTAAGTTTTAACACACAAAGTCCACTAGGGAACACCCCCTTTGTGTGCATCATCAGTTCTTGATCTTGTCTGTTAGACCTGTCATCTTTTGGCGTGGTTTCCCCTGGCTTTTTCTTTTTTGGAGTGCCTGTTTTTACTGTGAGGTGAACTTCGTTTTTATTGGCTTTAGGACTCTGCATTTTTTTACCGCTGACCAGTGCTAAAGTGCATATGCTCAGTGTCTAAAATATAATGGCATTTGGTTTCTCCATGATTGGCATCTTTGATTTACTGATGAGTCCCTAGTACAGTGCACTACATGTGCAGAGGGCCTGTAAATTAAATTATACTAGTGGGACTGCAGCACTGATTGTGTCACCCACGTGATTAGCCGTTTAAACATGTCTCAGGTTTGGCAATGTGTGTAGTTTTAAACTGCCATTTCGCCCTGGCAAGTTTACCTACTTGCCAGGACCAAACCTTCCCTTTTATTACACATAAGACACCCCTTAGATAGGCTCTAGGTAGCCCCATGGGCAGGGTGCAGTGTATGTAAAAAGGAGGACATATACTTTGGAGTTTTACATGTCCTGGTAGTGATAAACTGCTAAATTCGTTTTTCTCTACATCAAGGCCTATCTCCCCATAGGTTAGCACTGCTTGCTTTGCCGTGTTGGACTGCTTCCTGCTGCTTCTTGCCTGGGAGTGAGAGGGACTAGACTTAACACTCTACATCTGTCTGTAAAGTTTCTCCAACGAGTTGTTGGGCTTGCCTCGTGTTTCTGAAGTCTCAGGGATATGAAAGACTTCACCTGCATCTTGTTACCTGTACTTGGGATCCTCTGCTGTGAGTCCTACTCTGCCAAGTGGTGCCAAATCCAGTCCTGGGCCCTTGGAAGTGAGTGCTTGGTGCTGCAAAAGGGCCAAGTCCAACACCAACACATTAACACCGAAGCATTGATCGGAACCTGCACATTTCCTTGCAAACCTGACACATCACCGGTGCTGCCTGGGCCCCAGAAACCGCATTGCCTATGTCTCCAATGCACCTTTCCCGGACCCCGATGCAACCCAGCGGTTCGACATTGACTCATCGGCCCAATGTACATCGCTTCTTACATCGACGCATCAACAACGTTGACCTGTCTTTGGAAATGATGCATCGACTTTGACAGAGACGTATCCCCTCCTTTGCTCAACACAGCATCCCAGAGCTTCAATGCATCCAAGGTACTCTCAGCGGGTCTGCATGACTCCTGTTTCCAGCTCGCACTTTATTGCGGTCGGACTGAATTTTAGGATTTGCCCCAGTCAAGCGTAACCAGATAGCTCTAGTTGGAGCTATTGAGTTCTAAGCCCTGCATTTTGATTTAATCTTGCAAAATGTGTATCTTGACATCTGTATGTTGGACTTTTTATCATTTTAGTCTTGTTTAACTCAGGTAAATATTGGCTACATTTCTAAACTGATGTGGAGTACTTTTGTGGTGCTTACACTGTAATACTGTGTGCGTGTGTACACATACTTTACACATTGCCTCTTTGGTATAGCCTGCCTGCTCTGAGCCAAGCTACCAGAGGGTGAGCACAAGTAAACCTTTAGTGTGTACTACACTTACCCTGAAAAAGATTGTGGTTCCTGCTTGAACAGGCTGCATACCTCTGCCAACCAGAAACCCATTTTCTAACATTGTCCATTTCTCATGTTGCAGACTGCAACATTGGCAGGTTATCCCACACTGGACATGGAGATGACATCTCCTTCTCACAGAAACATCCGTTTGCTACATTTGCTCAATAGGCCTTTCAGTTGATGCTCTGGTTCCCCATGTTCCTTCGTCAAGGTCATCTTCTCAGGCTCTCTCCTCTAACTCAAGTTAAGTCAATTTATTATGATTTGGAGCTCCGAGGAGTTCCACATAAAAAAAAGCATATACAAACAACTCCAATATACCAGATCAAGCCAACACTTAAAAACAAGCTAAAAAAACACAAAACATCAGAAATTACAGTTTTCATAAAATAGTACATAATTCGTAGTTGCATGTGAATTACAAAGAAGTGAGATGTGAATGCAAAATCCGTTTCAAAGTCCTTTCAAATACAAAACCAACAAGGGCAGGGCAAAGCGAGTTTTACCAGAAGATTCTTAGACGACTTCGGCTGTACATTTACGCGGATGCTAAAATATAGTTATAAAAATGTATTTAGTTCAACAAGGATTAAGATACGAAAAGATTAAAAAGTTCTAAATTTCGTTATACAGTACATAGTAAGTAGCAGTATAAAAGATGGCAGAAAGTGCAATTGCTTGAGCATGGCAACGAATACAAAAATCCTTTAAACAATTCTGATTATTATTCAGTTTACATGCACATGGCCTAACAGATAAAATGTTCCTGGCTAATAGATATTCAATTGTACATGACAGTATTCATTGCAGCATACGAGGAGATGAAAGTGCAAGAGCGCAACTATAGTACCAATTTCATAAAAACTTTGTAGTGCAACCATGACGTAATCAGCAAATAACATATCATACGCTTAAATGTACTAACAATTTCCACCATCTGAGAAAAACTACCCGGAAGTACTACTTATAAGATTCATTAAATGTTGCTCAGAGAAACCTATGCAGCCAACCACACCTAAACGGGCAACATAGCCCTTCTCTAAAATATATTTAAAAATTGTTTAAAAAAGCTAAAGATTTTGAAGCAGACTGGTTCGGGGGTGGGGGGGCAGAAGACAGTTTCGGGCCTCCTCAGATGTAGTAATGTTATACTTTAGGAACAAAGGTCTTAGAAATCGATGTTGTAAAGGTTGTAGTAGGGGACAGACAAATAAGACATGATTTAAATCCTGCACTCTGGTACCACATAGGTGACAAAGTCTATCCTGCCTAGAGAGACCCTCCCAAGCTCCGGTTATTATCGACAAGGAAAGCAAATTCAGCAGAAGCAACAAGATGGTTCTGCGCACTCCATGGGGGAGATTCCATATAACATAAGGTTGAGGCTGTTTATGAATACTATGCCCCACTATGATGTCATTATTGGAATGCGCTGCACAAAGTACGGTATCGCTTTTACAAGAGAATTTGTAAATAGTTTTTTTAATTCGAGTTTTCAAAACTTGTTTCGGTAGAGGGCTTATGCCACTATTCTCAAAATCAAACAAGTTTACAGCTTTCTCGTAATTCCTAAAGAGAACACTTTTTCCCTTCAGGGTGGAAAACATTTCCTCATACATTGGTACCCGTAAGGGGTTCTCAACACTGTTCAGTAGTGCATTGCTCCATCTTAAGCACGCAGCCATAGAGACACATAAGTGGAAAGTAGCCCAAATTCGAGCCGAATCACCGCTATAGGGGCTGCCTGGTTCAGATTACATATTTGGCGCCAAATACGCCCCTCTTCTTTCTCACAATTATCCCACTGCTGTTCATCTACTGTTTCACAAGCGTAACTCAATGCGGGAGGGATTTTAATTTTATAAACTGATAGAGCATGTGTGAAATGTCTTTTCCTGCAATGTTTATAGAATCTACCAATTGCAGAAGCCTGAGAGATTGCCTTACTTCTGCATTGGTCAATGTGATCACTACTGGAGCACTTACTTGTACAAATTCTCCCTAAGTATGGTTAAACTTCACCACAGCAAGTTTGTCTTTCCCCAGGAACTAGTGCATATTTTTCCTAACTCTGCATCCCCAATGTCTAAAAAACATAATTTTACTTTTTGAGATAATTATTTAAAAAAAATAATCATCCGAGTAAAGTGCTAACTCAGTAAGTCACCTTTGTAATCCAATTGGAGTTAGATCTAACAGAATGGCGTCGTCCACATATAGCAGGAAGCTCAATTCCATTGTTCCTAGTTTCGGGGAGTCCCCTTTGCAAAGCCCTACCCTACTCGGCAAATCATTATTATAAAGAGAAAAGAGGAGAGGAGCCAGTAGGCACCCTTGATTTAGCCCATTATGAGTCTCTACTTTACTTGACAGACCCTGGGTACCTCCCATCAGGACCTGAGTCCAGATGGAGGAATGCAATGCGATAATCTGAGCAGGTGGATGGGGATCCCCATTGCAGCCAGTTTTCTCCACAGTGTCCCCTGGTCAACCCGATCGAAGGCCGTGGAGAAATCTATGAAGGCTCCATATAAGGCCATACCCTCACTCATTGGGTATTTTTCGATTAAAGCTTGCAGAGCAGTAATATTGTCTAGGGTACCACTATGGATGTGGAACCCGGCTTGCTCTGCAGGGACAAAGCCGTTTCCAAAAGCCGAATCCTGGAGGTGGAGAAGTATGCTCTTGGCAAACAATTTTCCTGTTGCATCCAATAATGCGATCTGCCTAAAGCTAGCAGGAGAATTTTTGGGAACCTTTTTATATAATGGGACCACAATATTTCCCTTCCAGGGTGACTGAATAATCCCATGTGCGTAGCAGTATGAAAATACCGGACACAGAAATTGTGCCCATGCTGCACTGTCTTGTTTGACTATAGCTATTGGTAAGTCATCTGGGCCCATCGGGCCTGAATACCTTGCCCTATAATATAACACTCTATTTCCTTACACGAGGGGGCCATAATCACATAATCACTCCCCACAGGGGAATCAAGGGCAAAATCTGGATTCAACCCAGCCAAGGGACTTAATGCATACAACTGAGAGATGTATGAGGTCCATTCTACATCAGATATTAAAATGGCTATTGCCTTAGTTCTACCATCACAGTATGTGGCTATTAAAGCCCAATATTTGTGTGCGTCACCAGACTGTACAGCCTCTCTTAATTTTATCCAATTAGCATCTTCCACCCCTCTGCGCTCCGATGCCAATTTTCTTTTTCTTGCCTGCTTCAATCTATTGATTTCCCTTTGTCTGGTCATCAAAGAATGCTTAAATTGTTCCCTTATTAGGGCATTGATCTCGCAATTTAATTTTTTGACCTCCCATGACTTAACCGCTGAGGGATTAATGCCTCTCAACTTGCTTTTTGCTTCCAAACGATCTAATTAGGGCCAGTATCTTCTCAAACCAAGAGATGGGATTTTCCTGACCAGGGCTAAGGCTCACATTTTCAATAATCCTCCCAAGACGTGGGGGGTTTTTATTAGGCCAAAAAGTACACCTATTTGTTCTATTATACAAAATGTTTTCGTCCCTTTGATTCCAAAGTTCCAGCAACTCAGGCTCCAGGTTGACATCCACTGACAGAACACTGTGATCACTCAAATTTGTTCTCAGTACCTTAAATTGTGTACATGCACCAAAAAGCTGATAGGACATCACCATGTAATCAATCAGTGACTGACCGCGTGGAGCATGGAAGGTAAAAGAGGCTAGAGAATCATCTGAGAATCTACCATTCAATATAACAAAATCATTCATTCTCAGATTATGCAAGAAAAACAGGCCCCGCCTATCAGATCTAATGTGGCCGGGCAGTGATGATTCAGGAATGGACCATACGTCCTCCAATTCTTGGTGTTTGAAATGTTAGCATTGAAGTTACCTACCATCAATATCAGAGATACTCATCTTATGCACAAAGGAAAATATAGATTCAACCAAAGAATCGGATACTCTCCCAGGCGGAATATATACGTTTACCAAAAGAAGAGATGCATGCTGTCCTCGTGACCCATTACCCAACCTGAGTTTCAAACCCATTGAAAGCTTAGAAGGATGAAGAAAAACCACAGGATTCCAATATATATTGCTGCTAACAAATGGCTAGGCCTCCATTAGCGTGCCCTTTTGTTGAAGGTTTTGCTGCACAACAAAAGACAAAAAAGTCCTCAAAGTTGAAATCCAACCAGCTCCACGTTTCCCGAAGACAAATTATTTTAGGATCATGCTCTAGTAAGGAATTCAACTTAGAGTTAGGATTTCCAATACCTGCTAGATTCCAGGACAAGATTTTTCCCAGGGGGCTACCTCCGCAGCACAGGGAGCTTAGTGTTTTCTTTTGAGCCGTTCAGTGAGCCAGCTACCCAACTCCACTGGGCCATCTCTTCATCTCCTCTATGTTTGATGGCACTTTGGGCCTCAGGACCTATATCTTAATATGTTTTGGATTTATAGCACCCTTTATGTTAGATGACGTACTACCTAGCTCCTGGCAGTCTTTCCTATGGGATTCAAGCGGGTCACAAAAGGCTCCTCGTATAGGAACCCATCGATTCCTTTTTTCCTAAAATGATCAGCGTTAGCCAGAACTAGCATTGCGATTATCCCTGAAGTGAATGTGACTCTAGTGTTTGGAGATCCACTACTCTGATCTAGGTAAAACCGCTCAATATCTTTACTTATTACTAATCACAAGTCCTCTATTTCTGATAATAACTGCAGCAGTGAGCTTCTGTTAAGTTGAGCTGATTCTATATCAAACAGGAAAGTGAAAATCAGAATATTAGAAGCTTGCCCTGATCTATGTCCTGCACCTATATTATCACTTAACCTTAAGTCAATCCCCAACTCTGATGTTTGCCCTGTGCGAGAAGCAAGGACAGTACCCCCTTCCAAGAACCTCCCTTGGCTGGGATCAATCCGTACTAGGAGAATACCCTTGCCGGGAAGGATAGGAGGGACATTATCCACTGCCTGCCCTACATCTATTGCAGCATTATGAGTTTTTACTGCTAAGCTCGCTGAGTCGTGGTCTTTCCTGATTCCTCGGGCACTAAAGCCGGATCAATATTTACTTTAAAATTCTCCCATGTATTTCCCACTTCCCCCATTAAGTCTGAATATCCCCATATCCTCATGCCCTTCCATCTCCCCTAATCCCTCCCATGAGGGGTCAACTATCATAGTAGTGGGAGGGGGAGGATTTAGCTCCAAACACCCCAAGATCTGGCCGTCACCTGAGACTGTGGGCCTAGGTTCGTTCCTACTTTGGAGCGAGGTTGAGGTGTCTGGCTCTGGGAATACTGTAGGAAAGCGCAATTTTTTGGGCTCATATCTTTGAGTACGGTGAATCATGTTCTTCTTCTCCTTTCGATGTTTTAATCCATTACTTTGTTTGAGAGGGGCACCATCCCCAGGGGGAACGGCATCTAAATTATCCATGGGCCATTTAACAAGGAGTGGGTCAATTAATGATTCAGTGGCGCTGGACTTGTTGGTGTTCCCTTTTTTAAAAATAGGGTAAACCTGCAACGGATTTGGGGTGCGGTTACATTTGTGTTTCCCCCGGGGTGCGAATTGTCCCCTAACATTTGTTTTTTGGGGGCAGTACGTAACGTGGGACTATCTCTAGGCAGTAGAGTGGGAGAGACCCCCCTTGTCTTCCCGAGCCTCAACCTGGATTCCCAACTCTGACACACCTATGCATGTCTGGCTTGCCTGAGATTTTACGTCAATACCCTTTTCTGCCTTACTTATACAGGAACTGGCAGAACTGAGATACTGGACCCCCATTAAAATTGGTGAAAGCACATCCAGCATATGATCGGAATTGACAGTGGTTTTCTCCAGCAGGGATAAAATCGACAAGAGAATCCTCTCTTAAGTGTAAAGTATGTCAGGATTGCCCCCCCTCAATCTGTTATCCGCTACATTTAATGGTTGCCAGAATTCATGTATCCCTTTATTTGGAGACGCCTCAGACACCTCAGAATTTGACAAACCTAATGATTGTGCTCAAGACACACTAGAGGGGGTACTACTATACAAAGTTGGCATACGGGGGCAACTAGCGTGATTATCCGATGACAGTCTCAATGCCAACTCCTTGGCAGCTAGTGTTTTCAAGTTGGCCTCCATTACTTTGTTTTTTTCCATCCGTATGGCGATATACGGCATAGTATAATCCTCCAGATCCCCAGGTTCAATGCTGCAGTCTATAATCTATTGTATTTGGGGGGTCGTTTTAAGGGAAGGATGGCCGGGTGATTGCTCTGCAGTGTTCAAAGGGCCAGTTTTATCGACCAAGGACAATGACCCACAAATACAGAGAACAACTTATCGGCAAAATTTTGTTCAGGTTGGACGTTGACATCTTCCATAACCATGTACGTTTCCATCTCCTTGTCTTCGGCCACTAACAGTAAAGCGCGCTCTTCAGTGGCCTGAATTAATGGAGTTACTCTCCCTGTCTTCTGATAGGTAAACTTGGGGTACTGTGGAACTGTTAGCTCAGAAAGAGCAGAGCAAGCACCCTCCTCATCCACATCAACTACAACAGAGGCCACTCCCGGGTCCTTACCCTTTACCGCTGTCCCCCTCAGGCCCTTCGAGAACATCGACAACACGATGGGATGGGATTTCAGATGTGACAGGCGACCCCGGGGTTTCTTTCGCCTAATGTTTGGTTTTTTTGTAACTTAAGGGGGCTGGTGTGATCAGAGGTGCAGCTAGCTAGCCCTGGTGTGGACCCTGACGACACTGTGGATGATCCTGAAGGAGCGATTGAGTGCCCTGAACGCCCTAAGCGCAGGCACCTGGAGGGCGTCACCAGTAAATGTTTTTTTTAGTCCGTGGGCTTGCAAGCAAGAGTTAGCCTTGTTACTAGTCCGCCGGTTTCTACAGAAACGCGGGAGTCACTGGAGTCACTAGTGCCAATGGCTTTCCGAAAGGGGTGGCCCCCAGGGAAGGGAAAAAAAGGAGGTAAGCCGAAAAGCAGGTAAGCAGGTAAACAGGAAAACAAGTGTGTCCACCAACGAGCAAGATGAGCAAACCAAGACTGAGCAGAGCTCACAGGACCACCCCATAAACCGCACCCAGTCTTAGCTGGGCCGTCTCCGCAGGGGGGGGGCAGGCTTTGCTCTTTCCAGAGGGTCACTACGCCCTCCACACTCAGCCTCCTCACCTTCTTAAAGGCTCGATCCCCTTGGTCAGGAAGATTGATGGTGCATGGGCCACAGCCTGGCTTAGCATTCCGCTAGATGCTCAACTTGACTCTTGACACTCGAGAAATCTCCAATGCTCCGGGCCCAAAGTCGAGCCAGGTCTAACCGGGGGGCTGTGGGCTGCACCTAACCCCGGCCAGGTAAATTGGACGAGATGGCCAAACAGCAGAATGAGAAATAAGAATGAAGAAAAAAAAAAAAGTCACCCGCGATGTGTACTATGGATTGTGTGGATGACTAACTGCTACAGGATGCGGTCGTTGCGGGCTGTAATGGCAAGCCGCGGCATCGGCAAGTCCTCACAGTGACTCTTGGCGGCAATGACGGCAATGGCGGGGCGGTGACTGCGGAGATGGCAGAGGTACTGTGGGGGTAGCTACGGTGACGATGACGGTGTTAGCCGGACTGCGACACACCACACCGCTCTCCATGCACTGCACACTCAGCTCAGCTCCTCCCCTTGCGTCCATGCGTCCTCACGTCTCACGACTCTCTTCTATCTCTAGTACAGTAATGCATCTACTCTACAACTAACAATGCATGTGAATACCTACAGAAAATGTCACGTTAGCAGAAAATGGAAAACAGCATTTATGCAGCACAGTGGAATACAGGCCTACTAAAGACAAATTAAATGTTAACTTCAATGGTGCACATTTAATATGCATGTTCACATTTAAACATCAATGAATATAAGTTTCTAGTGCATCAGATTCACAATACATGTAACAGTCAGTAAATCGTTAAAATATTCATGTGTAGGTATGGCCAGTGTTGCTTGAATATGAATTTACCTTGAAAAAACAAAAGACAAGAGACGTTTGGCAAAACAGGAACAGTTGATTTAATTAAATACTTCAGCCGGGAGCACAGATACAGAAGCGGGTCTGAGGACTGTCTCAAAGTACAATCAATCTGAACAGGGTTTTATACATTTCTTTGGGTATCATAAAGTACTTCAGTGGATCCTTTTTTGGTAAAAGATTGTGGGCCTTGTATACGGAGACATAAATAAGGCCCCTGATAACAAATTCAGGTGGGCCACAACCTTGCGTGTACACAATGTGGGCCACTGGGTAACATGTCCAGATGTCCAGCACGTGAGGTTTGTGATCTCTGAGTGCACTGTGTGTGCTGTATCCTGATTGACTGTGTTTCTAACTTCATGTGGCATCTGACTTTATGGTGTTTTGGAAATGAGCACACCCCTCTGGCCATGTGTGCTTTATTGGGGCCAATCTCCCTGGACCATTGTGGTATTGCTGTGCTTATCTGTGGGATGGACCTGAATTTCCTGTTTGCGCATTTGTATGCCAGCTATGTGCCACCCCACCTGTGACCTGTCAATCAGTAACCTCAGGCCTAGGTCGCAGTGTCTGCCTGACCACTTATTTTTGAGTTGGGTCGATGGAGAGTTCATTGCGGACAAATTTGATAATAGTGATGCAATTAATTTAGTTCTTCTGTGCGAATGCATCATTATAAACATTGGCATTGATTCTATCAATATTAACATAAGGAATTACATTTAAATCAAATTTATGACATTTTAATGCATTCATTACATAACTCTTTTATCATTTTAAGTAAAACCTACAGACACTGCTCGCCAACTTCGACGCAATGACCGTGATTTACAATGCATCCCCTACCTTGCTGACGTAGCAACTCCGCATCACTGCTGCTGCCTGCGCCCCCATTGCTGACATCTGCAACGCACTGTCCTCAGACGCTGACACAACCCAGCAGTTCAACATTGACGCATCGGCCCAATGCACATTGCTTCTTGACATCGATGCATCAACAATGTTGTCCTGGTTCCGGAAATGATGCCTCGCCTTCAGCAGCTACTCATTCCCTCCTTTGCTCAACGCATTGTCCCAGAGCTTCAATGCATCCAAGGTACTCTCAGCGGGTCTGCGTGACTCCTGTATCCGGCCCACACTCCATCGCGGTCGAACTGAACGTTTGGATTTTCCCCGGTCAAGTGTGATCATAAAGCCCCAGTTGGAGCTATTGATTTCTAAGCACTGCATATTTATTTAATCTTGCACATTTGTTATCTTGACTTATGTATGTTGTATTTTTATCGTTTTGGTCTTGTTTTACTCATATAGATATTGGCTATTATTTAAACTGGTGTGGAGTACTGTTGTGGTGTTACTGTGTGTGTACAAATACTTTACACATTTCCTCTTTAGTTTAGCCTGACTGCTCTGTATCAAGCTACCAGAGGGTGAGCACAGGTAATATTTTAGTGTGTGCTACACTTACCCTGACTAGGACTGTAGTTCCTGCGTGCATACCTGTTCCAACCAGAAACCCAATTTCTAACATTGTCCATTTATCATTTTTCAGACTGGAACATCGGCAGATTATCCCACACTGGACATGGGAATGACATCTCCTTCTCAAGCACACATCAGTTTCCTACATTTTCTCAATAGGCCTTTTAGTTGACACTCTGGTTCCCCATGTTCTTTTGTCAAGGTCTTCTCAGGTTCTCTCCTCTATCTCTAGTACAGTAATGTATCTACTCTACAACTAACAATGCATATGAATACCTAACAGAAAAAGTCACATTAGCAGAAAATGGACAACAGCGTTTATGCAGCACAGTGAAATACAGGCCTAGACAACTTAAATGTTAACTTCAATGGTGCACATTTAATATGTGTGTGCACATTTAAACACCAATGAATATAAGTTTGTAGTGCATCAGATTCACATTACATGTAACATTCAGTAACTCATTAAAATAATCATTTGTAAGTATGGCTAGGAACAACATTGAAATCAAATATATGTAATTTTATTGCACACATTACATAACTCTTTTATCATTTTAAGTAAAATCACATTCTACATATGTGAGGATGGCCTCTATCCATTTATCTAAACAGTAAATGTAGTTTAAATAATTAAGGGACACCTTATAAAAATTGAATTGCATTGTTATAGTTAGTACATTATCTACTAAATGAGGATGGTTTACTTTATTAAGACTTCAACTAATTAATCAATCAATTATGATAAACACACAGTGTGAGTAGATACTCTAATCCTACAGTGAATGCACTCTTTAGTACTGATGCCAAGTGCAACACTTAAATTAGTTTGTTAAACCAACAAAAAACATGTGCTAAGCACACTTTCATACCGTGTGCCTGTTAACTATCTGTGAAGTATTTATGACGTGGAAAGGTGGGCAGTTATGCACTGCACTAATCCCCCCTCTGAAGGAGAATTAAGTCGACATATCAAAGTCTTATTAGATGGACAAATCACAATCTGGTTATTTTCATCATCTTTCTTCTGGAATCCTTCAGATATTTCATGTCATCATAGTATTTGCTCTGTCTGGCCTCCAGTTCCATATCCATTCTCTTTGTCTTCACTCACGTTTTCACTTTTGCACATTTGTATCACTTATAGATTAAAAACAGAAATAACCCACAAAGAGCAAATATCACTAATGGTTTTAGAATGCTTCCAACAATTCCACTACCTAGGTTTCCAAACCATCTGCCTATAGCAGAAAATCCATTCCCTATTCCTTCCCAAGCACCTGTGGCTGTAAACCCTTTCAAATCTTTCTTTAAATTGGTAATGTTGCTAATGTATTTCTTCAAGTCCTTACTTTCATCTGGAATGTAAGTACAGCATTGTTGGACCTTCGACATCCGGCAGACTCCTCCCTCTTTTACAAGAATGATGTCTAATGCAAGTCGGTTCTGCAAAACCATGGATCTCATCGCAATAATTTCTGTATCTATAACTAGAAAATCCTCCAGCTGTACTAATAGATAGTTTATCAACTATAGTAAAAAAGCTTTCTAACCTTGTGTGAGTTGAGTATCACTCCTACCGATGGTATCAAAGCACCAAGGATGTGTCCTACAATTTCACTAGCACATCTCTTTGTTCTCACAATGTTTTCCCTTGACATGACAAATCTTTGGAAAAACTATCCTCATGTCTCATGTTTTTTACCATCTCTTGGGCAACCTGTAAAATGAATTTTTCCCACAAATGTAATAAACTCTAGGAAAAACAGGCTCTGATCCATCTAAATATAATCCCGAGTTTCATTGAACTTCAAAAGTATGATCTCATTCATTATTCCCTCAGAAATTTGTACCAGTTGAGTATTTCCTAATGAGTATGCAAAATCTCCCATGACTATGCATAATCTCCCTTTATGTTGCCAACCTAAAGCTACTGCTGCCATGTTTCCCACTAATCTATACTCACTTTCGTCTTTAGCCCATTGTGGCACTTTTGAATGATTTATTGCTTTAGCCAAGATATCTCGTCTTCTGTCTTCTACTGAATTAACAAATTGGTCAAATTGTGTCTATGTGTATACACTGTGTCCAGTGTCATGGTGTGTCTAAAGAAATGTCCCACTATCTCAGTGTTTCTAGCATTAGGCTGTTGGTTCAAGTGCTTCAGCACAGGAATTTCTGAAAAGACCAAGGGCCTTATTTTGATCTTGGGGGACAGGTTACTCCTTCACAATGGTGACGAATATCCCATCCGCCGAAATATAATTCCCGTTATATCCTATGGGATTTATATTTTGGCGGACAGGATATCCATCATTGCTGGACAGGAGTAACCCGTCCACCGAGATCTAAATCAGGCACCAAGTCATGATTCGAGTAATAATATTGAAAATGACCTTTCCCATAGAATAAGCTCAGCAATAAGTTACAGGTAACTCCATATGTCAAGGGGAGGTGATGATAAGTAATCCCCTTAGCAACTGATGCAGGTAAATGCATACAAACGTAGCAATCCCTAGCATCCATAGTGTCAACATATTCATAAAGCAGTTTAGAATAAACATTTAATGAACAATCTCCTCTGGAAGCATCTACATGTAATTATTTCCCATCTATTGCAGGTAAACTATTGTAAGTAGGAAGTGGTGTTTGAGGAGCACATGTAGATCTAAGCTCTTCTACCTGTGAAGTCACTCCAACAAATACTCCTATGCATCTACGTCTCTTAGTGTTTGTGTTAGGCTCCTTGAGTTCTTTGGCGACAGACCATTTAACTAGTATATTGCAGCACAGTCCTTGTAGTTAGTTCCCACTTGCGCAAACAGCATAGCAAAGTTCAAATGTCTTTTCCCATAAAATATGTACAGTGATCTTTGTAAAACTTCCTTAGCCCTACTCCGCGGTCCTCTAAGGGATAACCTCACAATCCTTCACCAACTCAGGCCTTGGTACTCTTCTTTGTAGTTTGGGCAAATGTATTCATTTTTGTCTCTATTAAATTCTCCGTTCAAACTCACTAATGATCACTTTCAGAATAAAGTGACTCAGTCTTTTTAGTGGCAATGCAAAACAAAACTCAGGTGAGCCTCAAAGTTCAGTTCAAGGAGGCTCTATTGGATGTGAATTGTTATAGTATAAGATGAAAAATGCTCTCTCCCAGTCATTGGCTGCTAGGTAAGTCCATCCAGATGAAGAGTACCACGGACAGGGTACTCTATCTTTCTTTGATCTCCTTACTGTTGGCCCTTTTTCATCACTGCCACTTAGACTAAATCCTTCAGTATCATTCGGTATAGTGTGTGGTACATGCACTTCAGACATATTGCGTCTCCCTCTCTCCCTTATTCTTGGCCACCGGTCTCCAGGCACAACTCATGCTACAACTGTACTAGGCCCTTTACAAGGGTCTGAATCTGGCGCAGTCAACACTACAGGATGGGACTCTTCTGTACTGACTTCAACTGTTGACTCTCCCAGATCCCACTCAGGCCGAACAAGTACTGTCTCAGCTTCTTGCTGATCCCCAACAGGTTGACTAACCTGCTCCCTCTATCTCTCTGTAACCACAAGCACATCAGGAACAGGTGCTGTTATATCATCAAGGGGACAAGGGACTATGCAATTATGGGCAGCATGTACCTAATTAGGGAGACCTTCAAACTCCACAGGAGTTGTGCTGACCAATATCACTTGGTACGGTCCATGCCACTTAGGTTCAAGCACGACTTGCGCACGTGCTTCTTCACCATAACCCAGTCGCTGGGACCGAGGTCATGACACTGCTTCTGTTGATGAAGGGCTGTAGCCTCTACAACTTGGTGAGACACAGAACACACCACATAAGCCAGTCCTCTGCAGTAATCAAGAATCATGTCCTCTGTAATGTTCACAAGTGCATTCGCAGGCACAGCTGGCCGTCTCTTGGCCCTTCCCTTGATGACTTCATGGGGCTACAATATTGTCCTCCTATCTGGAGTACTGTGTAGACTCGTCAGTACAAGGGGCAATGCACCAGGCCATTGCAGAGATGTCAGAGTTACTCTCAGCTTCTTAACATTTACGCATGATAACGGTGCACATTAAGTTCAAACCATTTGTCGACCTCGGGTTCGGTGATTAAACCCATGCAGCTTAAACTACAATTCCGTTTACTTAAGTTGTATTGTACGCATGCCACGATACCGCACCGACATTTATTGTTTGTCACAATCCCCCTTGAGTCACTTTTAGCATTTTAATGTTCACGCATGATTCACACAGACCTGTTTTCGACTGCACAGTGAAGTTCAACCTGCATGAACAATACACTATTGGATTGGTTTCATTATACAGCATTGCACCCCATTTTGATTCCATTTTTGTAATCACATTTAGTGCATTTTGTTTGGCGCTTTAACGTTTTTTTTACATATTGCGATTCATATCATATCACTCACCCGGGTGGAGGTGCAGGTAAGCGAACCTTTTGGTCAGGTTTTCTCAATATATCATTGCTCATTTCTTTTGTAGAAATTTTCCCCTGAAGAAGGGCAGTCATTGCCCGAAATGCATCGGGAGATATGATTGAAACTTGCGACAGTTCTATTCAAGCTGATATCATCAGTCTTCGATATGAATAAATGAATATCGAATATGAATAAATCTTTATAAGCTCAGCACGAGTTTTTGAGTTTAAAATTTTTGCATAAATTGCTAACAGACTTTATACATCCTGCCAAAGCAGGTTTTAAGCAGTGCTCAGGGGGACGTCCCCTAATCAGGTGACGCTACTTTTGCAAAGCACACACTTTAGCCAATCTGGATTTCAAAGTGCCATTGACTTGCTCCACAATTCCAGAAGCCTCTGGTTGGTGACTGCAGTGGAACCTCTGTTCAACTTGTAATGCTGCACATAACATCTTCAGGACTTCATTATTAATATGAGTGCCTCGGTCTGACCACAAAGAAGTCATGAAACCAAAACGCGGTATCAACTCCCTCAGAACTTGGCCACTGTGAGACTATCATTTCTCCTAGTCAGATAAGCTTCAACCCACCATGAAAAGATGCACACAATCACTAGGACTTATCTCAACCCATTGCACACAAGCATCTCAATAAAGTCTAGTTTCATTCTGTTGAAGGGACCTCCTGATCTCCCCATGTGACTCAGTATGACTGCTGTTCTTCTGCCTAAATTCTGTTGTTGGCACACAATACATCTGTGACACCAATCTGAATCTGGGGTTAAACCATGTTTGCCTAAATAGGAGCACCATGGTGGCTCTCCCTACAGGAGCAAGTCCATGATAATGTCTCACCATTGGAGGTAACAAGCTATCTGGAAACATAGGTCTTCCAACTCCTGAAACCCAAATATCATTCTCATTACTTTTGATACAACCTGCTCTAATCCAACCTTGCTGTTCTGCTTCTGGCACTTCTTCCTCCCAAGTGTCAACTGTAGTTAACAACAGATTGCAATTTGTGGCATCCAAATCTTCATTGACATATTCCATATTAAAGGTGCAAGAATTCAGAGTGCAATATCTTGCTGTCTCATTGGCATACCTATTGCCCTCTGTCACACAGTCAGTGCCATGTCGATGTACAGCACACTTAATAATGGTAATCCGGGCAGGCAACTTTATAGCCTACAATATATTTCTTACACTTTCGCCATTGTGAATTGGTGACCCTGAAGAGGTTATAAATCCAATTTGCGACCATTACTGTCTAAAGTCATGAGCGACACCAAAATCCGTACTATCAGTGAAAATTGTTACTTTCAGCTGCTCTGAAACACAGAATGCTCTAGTAAGAGCAATCAATTCTGCTACTTGTGCTGAAAACACTCCAAAACTTGAAACAGCAAACCAAAACAAGTACACCTGTGTGTACCCGTGACGCACCTCCCCACACTACAATCCCCCAAAAAGAGTCCCAGATAGTTATGAGCCTTTTTGCTCAAAAAGTGTGCACGTCTACCGCTCCTGCCGTTTCCAAGGAGCAGTCTCCAAGAGCAATGTTCAACTTCACACAAATGTGGAGTGCACCACCGACATCAAGAAAAGGTTTTTTGTCCATCCACTGTTGATTTTATATAAACAGTTTCTTTACTCCTCCAATTCAATAAAATGACAGCCAAACAGCCGACGCGTTTCGTCCAACTGGTGTGGACTTCATCAGGGCTGTAAAATACATGAAACATATAGTGTATAATACAACATAGAAAAACACAGATGGACATTTAGACATGTGACAATAAACAACTATTAACGTCTAAAAAACATTTTTTTAGATAAAAGACACCACATTTAAAAACGGCACCAACCATGACGGGGTCACATTAACAATATGTCATCAAAAGTTGTAGAGACATGGTAAAGTACCATAAGAGGGAGACTAATCAATTTGAAGGCACAACAAGTAAAAAATAATGTGTAATTAAATTTAAGAATGAAATAAGTACAGAGGACAGAAAAGGGTGAATAAGAACAAAGAATAGAGCACTAACCCTCGTATGGGGGAATTTGAGTTTATCTCCCCCGGCCGCGTCCCACGTGGTAATGCTTTACTTCGCCTCTTAGACCTTGCGGCCTTGCGTCCCACAACATTTCGGAAGAGAACACCGACATGGACGGTTGTTTTCTCGTAGATCGATACGGTAAGCAGGGGCAGAATTCTACTTCCTTTGACTCTAGTTACAAGTAGCGGGGCATTTCTCCTCTCATTCTTAAAAGTGGTTATGAACTTTCTTTGCCTCAGCAAAATGTTTTACGTAATTATGGGGAACGTGTGTGTTGTGATTCATGAATGCCTTATGTTTCTTCGCACATAGAATTGGAGGGATCATTGCTTCGTTTACGGTGTGGCGCTTGTTTTTTTATATCATCCGTTTTGGCGACTTTCCAGTCGAACTATCATATGAGATTGATTACCTTGTACATAACTGTTTACGAGGTACATAAACCTCGGAACCTCTTATTGCGAGTTTTCCTTGTTTTCAATATTGATTCAGTCAGACAACACGCTGCGTGGAGACTGGCCCCCACATGGGTGGGAGGAGTGGCTTCACACCCTTATCTTCTGTGTTTGTCGCATCCTGAAAAAACAACTCTTATACCATTTTGGCATGAGATATTCACTTTGTCAGTTTATCTACTCCATATTGGTTACACCTTTGGCAGTGTTTGTTTTAATATTGGGGAGCAGTCTTGAGGATGTGCTTCTATAATTTCATACTGATTAATTAAAACCTCGCATATTGGCGAATAAGTAATTTGTGTTCCCTATAAACATGCTACTTTCTTACAGGCGCATGAGCCTTTGTACCACAACTTTCCCTGGATCCAGGAGGGAACAGTTTTCAAACAGAACGATTACATAACGTTATTATCTGCTCTCTGATATCCTTCTAAAGATCTACTATTATAGATGACAGATTGATCTGTGAAGGTTTGTTGTTATAACCCTTACCTCACTTGGGCATTATGGTTTTTCAAACTCTAGATGGTTACATCTATCCTTTAGATAGAACTCAAATTCCCCCACACGAGGGTTAGTGCTCTATTCCTTGTTCTTATTCATCCTTTTCTGTCCTCTGTACTTATTTCATTCTTAAATTTAATTACTCATTATTTTTTACTTGTTGTGCCTTCAAATTGATTAGCCTCCCTCTTATGGTACTTTACCATGTCTTTACAACTTTTGATGACATATTGTTAATGTGACCCCGTCATGGTTGGTGCCTTTTTTAAATGTGGTGTCTTTTATGTAAAAAAATTTGTTTTAGATGTTAATAGTTGTTTATTGTCACATGTCAAAATGTCCATCTGTGTTTTTCTATGTTGTATTATACACTATATGTTTTATGTATTTTACAGCCCTGATGAAGTCCACACCAGTTGGACGAAACGCGTCGGCTGTTTGGCTGTCATTTTATTGAATTGGAGGAATAAAGAAACTGTTTATATAAAATCAACAGTGGATGGACAAAAACTTTTTTCTTGATGTCGGTGGTGCACTCCACATTTGTGTGAAGTTGTGCTGAAAACACTCATGAATCCAAGAGCCTTTGACCACACTTGAGACAGTACAGACTGCATAGACAGCTCTCAGGTTTCCATCATGATCTGGTAAGCAGGAGCCATCAACAAACAGCACACAATCAGATTCAGGTAGTGGCACATCTTGTATGCCAGATCTCAGCTACATCAAGATAGTCATGCATTCGGGTTAGCACCGACAGAGTGCAGCCCTCTCTCTTACTGCAAAATAAAGCAAAACATTTATTATAATCAGACATTCCCAGTGCCGGGGCATGGCAGAGACATTCTCTCAGCTCTGAGAAGGCACTCATTCAGCTGTCATCCTTTGATACCGGATCTGACATGTCTTTGTGTGTCAGTCTCTGTAAAGGCTTGGCCATTAGGGAAAAGGTGGAAATTCACTGTTGACAGTAGCCCATCATTCCCAAGAACATCCTGACTTCTTTCTGTGTTGTTGGCAGATTCATTTTCAGAATCGCAGAGATTCTCTCTTGTGACACCTTCCTTGCTCCTTTCTCGATGTGATGTCTTAAATACAGGACTTCTCTCTTACAGTACTGCAAGTTCGTCGGGGACACTTTATGTCCATTCTCAGCTAAGTGGTTCAAAAGAGCAATTGTGTCTCTTCTGTAAGTTTTCTGTGCATTTGATGCCAACAATAGGTCGTCAACGTACTAGACTAGGACTTAAAGATTGAGTATTCTCCATATACCTTTGTGAGACTCTGCACCATATCAAAACACGGCTGTTGAAATGGAGAGCAAAAATAAACTGACTATCCTCCTGCAATGGTATAGAAAAGAAGGCTTGACGCAAATTGATAACAGAGAACCACTCAGCGTCACTTGGAATCTGAAACAAAAACGACAGCTAGATTCGGTACCACAGGACAATATGAAATTGAATTAACACTTTTCAAATCCCGCACAATGCGGTACTTGCTGTTGGGTTTCTGCAAACACATAATGGATGAGTAACTGGTCCCAGGTGGAGTTCGCGTAGCTGCGCTATATGGAACTCTGTGAAGTGGCAAAAAAACTCTGCTTTGCAGAGATCCGCAAGCGGGCAAGCCACTCACTGTGCCTGTTTGGTGATTTATTTTTGTCATACGCAAAGTGACGTGCGTTCTCACACTGGAAATCATGTGCGAACAGCACCACGCGGTTCATATAGGCGCAGCAATCTTGTTTTTGCTTTGATTATGGTGCTGGAGCCTACTTTTCAATCTTTCCATAATCTCTTTAATCCTCCCCCATCAAACTTATCAACCCATCACTTTAATTTATTATATTACTGTGTGTCTTTGTGTTTGTGTATTTTACGTTTTTTGTATTTGTTGTGTGTTTTTTCATGACT
The DNA here is from genome assembly GCA_963921515.1 of Calotriton arnoldi. Taxonomy (NCBI): domain Eukaryota; kingdom Metazoa; phylum Chordata; class Amphibia; order Caudata; family Salamandridae; genus Calotriton; species Calotriton arnoldi. Next base: position 642,487 of record CAWUFW010008374.1, on the reverse strand, counting down.
TTTGTACTTTTTCCATTTTTCACTTTACTTTCTTATTTTATTCCCTTTCTTCCTTCTTTTTCTTTTTCCTTTTTCCTTTTCCTGTTTCTATTCTTATCTTCTCTTCCTCCCACCCAGCACCATGGCAGAGCAGGGCAGCGCCAGGACCCCCGAACCACCTGTAGCATCAGCCACCTACCTTGCGGTCAGCGGCGCTGCGAAGGGGTGCAGCCCTGCACCATTTTTTCAGAGGGGGAGGAGGTTGCGCTTCTTTTTTTATGTGCAGTGCCACCTCCCCTCCACCTTGGAGCAGGCCTGGCAGTGGGTACGGCCGCCGGGACCATAGGCAGTGCAGGCAGAGGGCGCGCTGGGCTGTGCCCCACAGCTCTGGGATCTGGCGCACCCAACAACAGCTTACCCACTTGTGGTCCGACATCCTGAGAATCCTCTGTCCTGTCACTAAGATAGTAGTTTTTATTAGTATTAGCGAGTTCGTGCATTTTCTCACTGCTCTGTGCCTTTGTTTTTTTTGTAGCTAGTACACTTATATGACTTTTTCCAGTGATTTTTGCTTCATGCATCTATGCATTGAAAAAATTGCAGACTGAGTTGGCCCATCAAAAGGGTTGAGCGATTGAGAATGAGATGAGAAGCAAAGATCATTCGTTGCAATTTATTAGTAGTTCTAAAATGTAGTGTAGGAAATTTGGAATAGGGTAGGTTTAGGAAATAAGGAATAGGTCCATGATACTAGTATTATAGGTGATCTGATTTAGAAAAGTTCAATGTTACTGCGTTTGCCTTTCCTTGTTGAAATATTTTGGGGGAGATTATTAACTGTACCACTAGTTTTTTTTCTTTTCTTTTCTTTATTTCTTACATTAGCATCTAGCGGCAGAAGAGGGTGGGGCCTGGAACCACTGAGATGGGTAAGGGAACCAGAGTTGCCTCCACAAGTGCCACGGCAGATGAATCTACTTTCCCCAGTAAGTCCTCCTGTTGGTAATATTATTATAATTTCCCTAACCTTTCCCGCTTCACATTTAGAATAACTTGCTTTCCTTTTTACTGTTTCTGTCTCCTAATTTGTTTCCAACTCCTCTTCGATCTGTTTCCTAAATTCTTCTTATCCCTGCATTAGCCCATTTACTTATTTTCTATATTTCAAGTTTCTGTACTGCACTTCTAACTGTTAGTACTAGTCTGTCTGTAGCGTCCTTTCTTCTGTTTTGTCAGGAAGCTTTCCATCTCCCCTTATATATTTTGTGGACTGGTGGTACTGTAAGACTCAGAGAACACATTTTAGGTCAGGTACTCTGCTGTGAAGATTGCATGCCCAAATAAGGTATTCTACGCATGTTTGTTGAGAAGGCGTTCATTTACTTGCTCATGCTCAAACAGTAAAACGAGAGAGTGGCCATGGTCATGGTGGACCCTCCAATGTGATGTATGTATTATTATCATAGTATAACACCAGTTGATCACCGTGCAGCATGGCTGGAAGTATGAGGAGGACTTCCCCATTGCATTTGCCAAGCAAGACCATATTTCCTTCATTGACCAATTATTGCACCCCTTCATTGCACTTCAATAAATCAGATTCATCATAGCTCTGCCCCTCCATAAAAAAGTTTTTGGTTGGCTTGACTGCCTGGCTTTTCAAACATTGCCAATCAACAAAATGCCCAGTGTGATAGTTGATCGAAGATACTGTAACCGAACTGTAGTGATGTATTGTGGTTGTATTTTGCTAAAAAATAATAGGGGGAGACATATCTGGCATCTAAAATGTGTAATGCTTTTTGTAGACGCACAAACCACCAGTCAGTGAGACCATCAGCAGAGCAGACATGGCTGCAGCAGTCATAGGGGGGTCTCATTGGCGGCAGAGAGGGTGGTGGTAAGTCATATCGCTTGCTTATTGACAATTAGTAATTTACTCACTGCAACAGCACCTACGCATGAACACCCCGCTTTGGCAGATACAGTGGGAATCGAGTGGCCGATGGCCTCTTCTATCTGCAACTCAGCAGACAAAGGTTCATAATGGACTTTAACACTGATGGGTTGATGGAAAAGGGAAAAAAAGATGGAAGGTGAAAGAATGGGTGAAATGTAATATGAGTGAAAGGATGTGTGAGTGAAAGGATGCACATTTGTGAGTGATAGAATGCATGGGTGGGTAAAGGATGGATGAAAGGGTATACAGGTGAAAGGATGGCTACCTGGGTCGGTGGAAGGGTATTCGTGAAATGATGCCTGTCTGGGTGGGTGAAAGGAATGCCAGGGTGGGTTAAAGCAGGATGGGTGAATGGGAGAAAGGATGCGTGGCTGGGTGAATGTATGTTGGTGAAAGGTTTATTGAGAGCCATGTTTGGATGGATGGATATATATGGATGGATGGTTTTCAATTGTTAAAGACTGGATGAGAGAATGTAAAGCTGAAATGGTGTGTAGCAAAGCCAAGGATGAAGATTAAGAATACTAAAAGAACAATGCAGTGATGAATGGATAATTGCTTGGATGAAGAAACAAGGGAGCTCCTCTGGATAGGGGCATGCTCACCTCCTTCACTTGCTTGGATTGGGTTTATGAAAGTGTTTAATTCAAAGGGTTGGGGTGGTATTTCTGTCTACTCCCTTTACTCAGCATTTTTTAAGTGAGGCAGATATTATGTATCTAACCAATCATCAATCATCACCTCCCTCCCTACCCCTGGTATTTTACCAGTACCACCCATGATGACCTAACTGCTGAATGGTTCAACTTGGCACTGCAGTGTTCGCTGTGCAATGAGCATCTGCTGGAGTTAATGTGGCATTAACAAAGTTTTCAATGCATGGCAATGTGAAAACAAGTTGTGTTTCCTTTCCCTCCCAGTGCCCACTCATCATTTCCTAGTACTTCACTCTTTCTTACGTTCTGTCCCAGCCTTAAAAAAAGTATGAAAAATCCATTCTTTGCATGCGCCACATTTTTCTGGCCAAATGATATATTTCATCATGGCTTCCATAACGTATTTATGCCTGTTCATATTACTCCCTTTCAATATTTGTCAATCAAAGAGACTCATTTGCCAAAGCTTAGGCACATGATGATGATCAATAAAAAGTCCACTTACCCATTCTAATCCCTCTAACTTATCCTACAGCAGAGTAATTTAAGTTTCCTTTCCTTATTGTGGTGGAGGGTGAGGCCAGAGAGTAAAGTGAGACTAAGTGCATTGACATTTGTGGATGGGATAGTCGGTGACGGACGTGCCAAATGCAATCTAAATTCTGTTCCTTAATCTTTTCCCTGTACTGCAGTTCATCGCTTTTCCCACCGTCTACTTACAGCAGACAGGATGTCCGCATGATGTATTTTATACATGACATGTATCATTCATATTATTCATCTGCCTTGTAGTCAGGGTAAAATTAAAAGGCATTTTGGAGAAGAGCAGGGCCATTGTAGAAAGATAATTGTCTATTACAGCTGCCCCAGCTGCAGACTGCAGAGAGTAGCAAAGTATGACTAAAGAGTACAATTAGGGTGCCAGCTGAGCTAGCATGCTTTCATTAATTTAGAATAACAAGAGAGATAATACTTGTACTACATAGTGCCTTTCTCATTAGTGAGAGATAATTTATGTTTATTTTTCCACACAAAGGGGTCGATTCCGATTCGGGCCGGAAAAAGCACCGACCGACTCGGAGCCGGAATTTATTCCGACCGACACGTACCTGTGGCGCCCGACACGCTAAGTACGATGCAAGGCGTGCAAAATCCGACCGACACGTACCGAACCCAACCCGAACGACCGAGCCGCACGGAAAACAGCAATCCGGCCGGAAAAACACGCGAATCGAACCGACCGACACGCACCCGGAACAAATCCGACCGAAACGTACACGTGAACTCCAAACCGCAAAGTACGATGCAAGGTGCGAAAACCACGACCGAGTCGTACGGAGGACAAGCCGTACGACCGACACGCATACAAAACCGAGCCGAAGTAACACAAAACACCGCGACCGACGCGTACGCAGCATAGAAAATACCACAAACACAGCGTGAACGAAACGGAGAAGACCGTACGAGACAAATGCAGGGTCCGACTCGGTCACAAGAACGTTTCCAACATGCACAGACAGTACAAAGGAAGAATTACACAAAAAAAGGCCAAACAAGCAATTACAAAGCCAATAAATACTGGGGGGGGTAGGGACAGAGAACAAAGACACACCCACAACTCCACCCATATAAAGGACACAAATCCCAACCATGATCCTTTGCAAATGCCATTCTACTGCCAGCACCCAACAGACAGCAACCACACACCCACAGCTCATCCCTCACACAAGCCACACACCATCAGCACACCAACAAATACCTACCTCACATACACCCAGCAAAACACACACTCACACACCCTCACCTGCACACCAACACACACATCACTCACCATCACCACCCATCACCATGCCCCCCAAGAAGAATCACAAGTTCCTAGATTGTGAATTGGAAGTCCTGGTAGACGAGATCCTCAGGGTAGAGCCACAGCTGTTTGGCACACTGGTCCAACAGACCCCCATCTCCCAGAAAACCAAGATGTGGGAGAGGATCATCAACAGGGTGAACGCACAATCACCATGTCTGCGAACAAAGACCGACATCCAGAACAGGTGGTATGACGTGCGCAGGAGGGTCCGGGAGCTGCTCAAGAAAGACTACCTCCTCAGCCAATACACCAGCAGTGGCCCTCCTGCCAAGCCAGTATACCTCAGGCCCTGGGAGGAGAAGGTGCGGGCCATCCTTCTGCCAGTGAGCGTCTATGGACTAGAGAACATCCCAGAGCCTGGTGAGTACACAACAAATGTACACAATATTCTGCCACAATATATACACACATCACTGTCAAGGGGAGAGTCAAACCATGCACTCATAGCAATTACACAGCAACCAGAACAGAATCATCCCAAAATGTGTATGTCAGTCAGATAAACACAACACATGCCATCTCATAGTTACATTTAACTGTGTCATCACATGTACAAACACAACTACAACTACAGCTAGGCAGTGGCACAAATAGAACTAACAAACACATCCAGACATGTAGCCACCACTACAACACCAACACACAGTGAAGACCACTGAAAGAAAGGAATTCTGTGTATGCTGGGCAGTCAGTGTAGCCAATAGCATCATGGGAGTCGTAGTCACACATATTGCCCCCCACAACTGTCCCATCAACACCACCATGAACCATGCGCACATCACAGGGAGTGGAAAAGGACTCACAAGATGGCTGACACTGGCTACTGCTGTGGGGAGCACAAGGCCCTGCTGGCAACTGTGCAACAACCAACAGCAGGACACCACTGACTGACATCCTGAGAGACAACTTCCACTCCCTGCAATGGAAGCACGTTCCATGGTGGGATATCTGGCTGGCTGGGTGGGAAGGAGGACTCACACCACTGACCATAGTCACAAGCACCTCCCCTCACACACACCCTCAACACATACTCCACATAACCCACCTGGGAGAATGCAATGCCACACATCCTAACTCAAGATCCCACAAAGAACCTCCACCCTGGGTTATGTCGTGTGAAGCACAGGGACACTCTTGGGACTTTCAGCCAAACAACTGCCAGGACAACACTGCCAGCCATCCTGTCAGCACAGGCAGCCCACCCCACAGGGAAGCAGAGTCAAAAGGAAGGAAGGATGGGCATGCTGGGAAGGGGGTGGAGGCAATAGCATGATGGGAGTCGTAGTCACAGCTCTACATCCCCCACCACATGGCCCAGCAAGCTCACACTCACGCATGCACATTCCACAGAGAGTGGAAAGGCCCATCAAAGATGTCTGACACTGGTGCTGTGTCGTGGGGATCACAAGGGCATGCTGGGAACTGCACACCAACCAACAGCAGGACACCACTGTCAGCCATCTTGCCATTGCTCTCACACCCACACACACTGAACTCCCCACAAAAGCAAGTAAGTATGGGAATGCTGGGAAGTGGGGTGGAGGCAATAGCATGATGGGAGTCACAGTCACAGACATAGCTCACCCCCACAACTGTCCCATCACCACCACCCTGAACCATGCTCACATCACAGGGAGTGGAAAACGACTGACAAGATGGCTGACACTGGCTACTGCTGTGGGGAGCACAAGGGCATGCTGGGAACTGCACACCAACCAACAGCAGGACACCACTGTCAGCCATCTTGCCATTGCTCTCACACCCACACACACAGAACTCCCCACAAAAGCAAGTGAGTATGGGAATGCTGGGAAGTGGGGTGGAGGCAATAGCATGATGGGAGTCATAGTCACAGACATAGCTCACCCCCACAACTGTCCCATCACCACCACCCTGAACCATGCTCACATCACAGGGAGTGGAAAACCACTGACAAGATGGCTGACACTGGCTACTGCTGTGGGGAGCACAAGGGCATGCTGGGAACTGCACACCAACCAACAGCAGGGCACCACTGTCAGCCATCTTGCCATTGCCCTCACACCCACACACACTGAACTCCCCACAAAAGCAAGTAAGTATGGGAATGCTGGGAAGTGGGGTGGAGGCAATAGCATGATGGGAGTCATAGTCACAGACATAGCTCACCCCCACAACTGTCCCATCAACACCACCCTGAACCATGCTCACATCACAGGGAGTGGAGAAGGACTCATAAGATGGCTGACACTGGCTACTGCTGTGGGGAGCACAAGGCCCTGCTGGGAACTGTGCACCAACAAACAGCAGGACACCACTGACTGACATCCTGAGAGACAACTTCCACTCCCTGCAATGGAAGCACGTACCAAGGTGGGATATCTGGCTGGGTGGGAAGGAGGACTTGCAGCACTGACCATAGTCACAAGCACCTCCCCTCACACCCCCTCAACACAAACTCCACAGAACCCACCTGGGAGAATGCAATGCCTCACATCCTAACTCAAGATCCCACAAAGAACCACCACCCTGGGTTATGTTGTGTGAAGCACAGGGACACTCTTGGGACTTTCAGCCAAACAACTGCCAGGACAACACTCCCAGCCATCCTGTCAGCACAGGCAGCCCACCCCACAGGGAAGCAGAGTCAAAGGAAGGAAGCATGGGCATGCTGGGAAGGGGGTGGAGGCAATAGCATGATGGGAGTAGTAGGCACAGATATTGCTCAGCCTCACAACTGGCCCATCAACACCACCCTGAACCATGCTCACATCACAGGGAGTGGATATGACACACAAGATGGCTGACACTGGCTACTGCTGTGGGGAGCACAAGGGCATGCTGGGAACTGCACACCAACCAACAGCAGGACACCACTGTCAGCCATCTTGCCATTGCCCTCACACCCACACACACTGAACTCCCACAAAAGCAAGTAAGTATGGGAATGCTGGGAAGTGGGGTGGAGGCAATAGCATGATGGGAGTCATAGTCACAGACATAGCTCACCCCCACAACTGTCCCATCAACACCACCCTGAACCATGCTCACATCACAGGGAGTGGAGAAGGACTCACAAGATGGCTGACACTGGCTACTGCTGTGGGGAGCACAAGGCCCTGCTGGGAACTGTGCACCAACAAACAGCAGGACACCACTGACTGACATCCTGAGAGACAACATCCACTCCCTGCAATGCAAGCACAGTCCATGGTGGGATAACTGACTGGCTGGGTGGGAAGGAGGGCCGGCTGTCAACCAAATACAACCAATGCAGACCATGTTCACACTGCAACAAATACATAGAAATGCCCAAATAATGCAGGACAATGTGCCACACCAATATCAACCCCTGACTGTGACGACTTAGGACAATGCAATGTACAGGCCCGCACCCAGAGGCACAGTCACAACTGTCAGGTGTGTCAACCATTGATGCCTGCAGAAACATAACATACATTGTGTGTGTCTCCCAAAAACAGGTGATGATGGGGACACAGCAGCAGACGCTGAGGAGTCCCAGTCCCAGGCTCAAGAGGATGCGGAGCTCACTGGTGTCGTACAGCCTCTGCCCTCCTCGGATGAAGAAGACCAACCTGGCACATCCGGTGCAAGTCAACATGCAGCACCAGCAGGACCACCAGCTGCAGCACCAGCAGGACCACCAGCTGCATCCCCTGCACCCACCCCTCCAACGACTGTCACCACAAATACCATCCCTGCCGACATGGACAGAACAAGGAGCAACACCAGCACAGGGACCCTGGACCAACGTGGGGCCATGGACACCACCACCACCACCAACCCCCAAGGTGGACCAGGGTCATCTGTGCGTGCCACTGCACGCACTGCACATGTCGGCAGGGGTGGTGGGAGGGTGGGAGACAGAGGTCGCTGCTTGCAGAGGTTGCTGGTGTGCATGATGACCCACAACTGGTACGCATAGCCGATGCGTACCAGTCCAGCACCAGAGATCTTAGCCAGGTAGTGGGGCTCCTCAGAGACATGAAACAGCAGCAGGCTGCCCATCATGCCCGCTTGGACTCACACATGTCCCACGTGGAGTCCAAGTGGGACGCACTGCAAGAGATGACGGCGGTGCACAGGGACATTTTACAATGCCTCCGTCAGATGAACAGCAACCAGTCCACACCTCCCTGTGTGCCAACAACATCTGGTGCTGAACAAACTGCAACTGCCACAGGGAGGGAGGATGACTCTGGCGGAGAGTCCCCTGCACCGCAGCAGCCTGTACTTGAGGGGCCCCCCAAAGAAGAGGGGTCGTCCGAGGAGGGGCAAGTGAGAGGCCGATGGCCAAGCGCAACTCCCAGGAAGCCTGAACCTGTTCTGGATGTTCACCTTTGTGCACAGACTGTTCACCCTGTTGACGGCAACACAACTCCCACACATTGCAAGGGGAGTACAAGTTGGACCAATGTCTCGGACAACTGTGGCCCCGATACCGGGATTTTGTCTACCAGGACTTTCAATTCACCTAGGAACTTCTGATTGCAAGATATATGTACAGCACTACCCATCCTATGCACTATTCACACAAATGTATCACAATAAACACACTAATACACCATACTTGCCTCTGTTGTGATTCCAACGTGGGTGCTGTTATGGGGATGATGAACTGCAAAATTACACTGTGTATGCGAACTGCAACAGCAAGTACAACACAGGCATGTGAGTAAAGGCAACGTGACACATATGAGGGAGACACACCACCAGGGCTACACAACACATACACACCTAGGCCATCTGACTCATTGCCTACACTGATGTTGCCAGGGAAGACGGTGCAATGCACAGACACCACACCTATTCCCAGTTGTAGTCAAGTAGCCCACATGTGCAGTAAGCAAATGGCAGTCAAATGTGTGACCACAGACAACGCACATCACAAAGTGAAGCACAGGTTTATTACACAGTTGCAACATGTCGTAACCACTACAGATGCAAGGTAATCCCACCTGGCAGCGGGCACACAATCAACAACTGTAGAAGGAAGGAAGTCCATGGGTGTGGCGCACATCACCTGTAGGGACACAACAGCTACCACCCTGGAAGTACAATCACGTCGTTGGTGGACACAGTTGACCAAACGAATCTGAAAGTACCCTGTGAAGGACAGAAATGACACACAGTCAAAAGCAATGGAGAACAGGACAGAACAGCAAAACTCATGCACAATACATGTTACAAGATACCCACCCAGAACCAAGTTAGCATGTCAACACTGTTGGAGAGTACAGACCACCTGTAAGCACACATCGCTACACACATCCAGTCAAGTAGCCCATGGACACACTCCAACAGCACCAGAGCACCACCTACACATATCATGCCAACTCACATCATTGACATGACACCTCAGGATACTCACATTCAGCTAAAGAAGTTGGTGATGAGCTGTGTGCGGACATCACCCTCATCATCATCATCATCATCACTGGCATCGTGGTCCAGGCCAGGATCCTCCACAGGTGGCGGATGTTGGTCATTGTCATCCTGGATGAGAGGCAACTCCTTCCGCACTGCCAGGTTGTGGAGCATGCAGCAGACGATGATAATCTTGCACACTTTCGCAGGGGCATATGGGAGGGACCCTCCGGTCTTGTCCAGGCAGCGGAAGCAGCTCTTCAGGAGACCAAATGTCCGCTCAATCACTCTCCTGGTCCGACCATGTGCCTCATTGTAGTGCATCTGGGCTGGTGTCACAGGGTTCCTGAGGGGTGTCAGCAACCACGGCATGTTGGGGTATCCCGAGTCACCTACGGACAGACAAGTGCACATTAGCTGACTTGGAAAAGTGGGCGGAATACTACAGATCAGATCACACACAATGGCACAAAGTCAGTACACACCGACAAGCCAGGCACGCTGGTTCTGCATCTGTGCCATCATCCTGGGGATGCGACTACTCCTCATCACAAAGGCATCGTGTGCTGAACCAGGGAAACGGGCACACACGTGTGTGATGGTCATATCTGCAAGACACACCACCAGTGCATTGACCGAGTGGTAGTGCTTGCGGTTCCTGTAGGCCTGCTCCTGGGCCTGTGGTGGTACCAAAGCCACATGTGTCCCATCAATGGAGCCAATGACATGCGGCATCCTCCCCAGGGCATAGAAGTCACTCTTCACGTCAGTGATTCGTTGCAGTCTAGGGAAATAGATGTACCGGTTCAGGAATAGCAACATTGCCACCAAAACATCGCGGAGCACACGGCTCAACATGGTCTGTGACATCCCACCAGCAGTCGCCACAGTATGTTGGAAGGTACCGGTGGCAAAGAAGTGTAGGGCTGCCATCACCTTCACCTTGGGGGTCAGCACTGTAGGATACGGCCGGCCAGGCTGCAAATGTGGGGCCAACTGCACTGCCAAATCCTCAATCAGCTGCCTGGTGAAGCGGTACCATCGGATGCTGTCCCGTTCCACCATCGTTGCCAGGTCTGGGAATGGTCGATGGACAGCAGGAGCCCTGCAGTGAAGAGGAGAAGAAAGGAAGATTGTCAGTCAGCCCACATATGCGGCATTGAACACACTCAATATCCCAACATACATCATTATGAGGCACAACTACATGAAGTGTGCAGTTCCGTAAGGACATGTATGGTACATACATGGCCAACATCTGTCATCACGGTTCAACAAGTGGCATCAATAAGTCCCAGGTTGGCCCATTGGATATCATGAGGCCGTGTCACAGTTCCCATCTCCTGCTGCCGTGTCACAATCACCCCCACAGTGACATGTGAGGACAGATGTGCCCCAGGCATCACAGCTCAACGACAGGTACATTCCCAGGGACCCTGTATTGCCACATGGACACTGGCATTACATGGAGTATCATGTATACACCACAGCAAAACAACTATGACCCCCACAGGTAGTGGTCCCACTTGCCACTGCAGGACAGACATGGACGTCTGTGACACACACACGCACAACATCAAAGTCCATGCACACACAACGTGGATGTGGAGACTGTCTCCCATTGTGCACATGAAATCAGAGACATTGTAAACACTACATGCACACAGACTGTGGAGGACCATCACTATTGTGCCACTGGGACACCCTGGCTCAAACATACCGTCCCACATGGGACTCACGGGGTATGTGACATGACATACACATACACCACCGTGAAATGTGACCATGGCACAAGCACAGATATGAACAGTTGCACATCACAGTGGTCATGTACACGTAACACCCAGGATCCTGTCCCCATGAACACGTGCACAGCCTGGGGTGGCTGCCCCCAGGTGACACCCACAGGACAACATGTACACCAACATACACACAATAGGAAATGCAGCCTTACATGCCTTATGATACAGTTTGGACAGGCTGTCGTGTTGTAGGTGTGCCCCTCACTCCCTGGGAGCTATCTGTGGCTGGCATATGTCCATCTGAGACAGGCATGGTGACATATGCCAGTCACTTGTACAGGGATGCGTTGAACAGCAATGGACCGATCGGTGCCCCGGCCGGCCCATTGCATTCAATGTGTGTGGCACGCATTGTACCCCTGTACGCGTTGATCAGCAATGGACCGATCGGTGCCCCCGGCCGGCCCATTGCATTCAATGTGTGGGGTATGCGTTGTACCCCTGTACGCAGCAGTACCGCAATGGACCGATCGGTGCCCCCGGCCGGCCCATTGCATTCAATGTGTGCGGGTACGCGTTGTACCCCTGTACGCGTTGATCAGCAATGGACCGATCGGTGCCCCCGGCCGGCCCATTGCATTCAATGTATGCGGGTACGCGTTGTACCCCTGTATGCGTTGTACCGCAATGGACCGATCGGTGCTCCCGGCCGGCCCATTGCATTCAATGTGTGCGGGTACGCGTTGTACCCGTACGCGTTGTACCGCAATGGACCGATCGGTGCCCCCGGCCGGCCCATTGCATTCAATGTGTGCGGGTACCCGTTGTACCCCTGTACACGTTGATCAGCAATGGACCGATCGGTGCGCACCCATTGACAATGGCCTAGCCTGGCAACGGACGCGTTTTCGAAATTCGAACGAGTCGGTTGCTGGAAATTCAGTTGGTCACCCACAACAGTGTTGCAAAATCATGTATGTCATGAAGTTGAAGATTTGAAGGATGCTGTGGGCGTGTATTGGTGCTTCTATTCCATGGATTGGCCAGATTCAGAAGATGCAAACGACTTGGACCTATCACTTTGGACACAAGGGACAGTATCTTCCTCTCCAGCACATATATATTGCTGGCTGTTCCCCTGAGAGCTCACTTGCCTGCACTACATGCTCCAGGACGACATCTGCCACTGCACTGCTGCTGTCTCTGCCCCTCTGGACCCTGCAATGGCACGTACTGTGGAGAGAGCCCCAGCCTTCAGCCTTGAGGAGAACCAGGCCCTGCTGGACAGCCTACTTCCACAGTACAGCAAGCTGTATGGGACACCAGGGGAGCAGGTGAGTGTTCTGTGCACTGCCTTTCTGAATGTGCATTTTGTCTGACTAGCAAGGCTGAGAGTCTGCACGCCACTGGCAAGCAGGCTCACTGAGTAGTTGTCACCCCCATAGTGTGTAGTGACATGCACTGGACAGGTATGGTGCAGTGACAGTGCATTTGAACAAGGTTTTACTTCCCATGCAATGATACCATGTAGTGACGTCTGGCAAACTGTCCATGGGCAGCGTTGCACTGCCTGTGTACATCATGTGCCCCTGTGAATGAGACATGTATATACAACTGTGTCATGCACGGATATGTTGCATGTGTAGTAATGGCCTTTTCACTTTGTCATCCTGACAGGTTAATGCCCATCGGAAGCAGGAGATCTGGAAGGACATCGTCCGGGCTGTCCGGTCCTTGGGGGTCTACAAGCGCCGGATCCGCAACTGCCAGAAGAGGTGGCAGGACCTTCGGGGCTGGACCCGGAGGATTGCATGGGTCCAGCTGAAGCTGTAGCCTCCTCGCAGGAGGGGCGGAACACGGACCCTGACCCCCCACATGCTCCAGATCCTGGCGGTGGTGTTTCCAGACCTGGATGGGCAGCTGAAGGCCAGACAGCAGCAAGGAGGGGGTGAGTCAAAGACTGCACTGTGAACTCTGTATTACATGCTATGTGCCCTCCTCTGGCCTGGTTAAACTGCCACAGTACAGCAGTCATGTTGTCCAGGAGCCATGTCCCTCTATTGTGCACTGCCCACTCCTCATCTGATACCCAGGTGTGGCCCTTACATTCAGAGAATTGTGTCACTTGGGACTGTGTCCTTGCAGTTTGCTTCACTAAAGGTGGGGGACAGCATCTGTTTCCCTAACTCTGTTGTGGGCATCATGGGTGGGTCCATTTTTCACACAACGCCTGTGTTCGGACATGTAATCTGTGTGTTGCTTTGATATGTGGTCCACTTGCTGAGCTGAGCCACCACATGTGCCTGGGGTATGTGGCACACACCCATGCAGCGGGTGGGAACAATGTTTGGGCCCCAGGAGTGTGCAGATTACGTGTGTCACACATACATAGCCAGCTATCCACTGTCCAGGGCTCATCCCTCATTCATGTGGGGCAGGACAGTCATGCCTACTCCAGGCCATGCAATGCACTCTGTACTCCCACTCCCGTGTATCAGCTGACACATTGTGCGCAGTGATTTGACCCCTCAGGTGTCTGCCTCTGTGTCAGTGTGCTGTGGATTTGTTGCCAGGACTGCTGGGGTGTTTCTCGGTAGGGGCTCAGCATGCCACTGGAGATGTGACCATAGGAGACGATACTTGTGTGTCACATAGGTGTTTGATCAGCTGCCCGTGCAGACTGGGGTATGCGAATGTGAAGTTCAGGCAGCTGTTCCCCATTCACAGCAGATTGTGAGGGGCTCAGGTTCAGAGGGTAGTGTCACAGGTCTCCCATATGTCCAATCGGTATGACCTGGACAGATGAGGGTTAAGATGATGTGTTGTGTGGGGATGTACATGTGCACTTGTGCAGCTCCAGGACTTGCATTCCCCATGACCTACTATTGTGACACAGTGCAGAGTGTTGTTGTCTGGCTGCCAAGTCATACATCACTGAGACAGTGATGTATGACTTAGCAGTCATGCCTCCGCCATGGCATGTGTCTACTTATTGGTGATCCTGCAGGGGAGTGACATGTGCTACATGCACACCATTGTGGCGATGGCTATCAGGACATGGTGTCTGTCACTGGTATGCATCACATGCATTTCCTATTTGACTCTGGGCATCCCTTTCATCCGGAAACCTGTACTGACTCAGTGGCAAGAGTTGTGATGTGTGCATGTCCACATGCTACACCGTGTCCTCTGCACTGTCCAACTACTGTGTAGGTGGTGCATGTGTCCACACTGGGGTGTTGCTATCCAACAGACACCAGACAGATGGGTGCAAGGCCATGTGGGATGTGAGTGCCATGGTTGGCATCAGACTGACAATTGGCTTCTCCTGTTCAGTTAGGGCACTTTTAGCAATGTTCAACTAATGATGCCAGGGCTTGCTCTGTAATGTGCTGTGCTCACAGTGGTGTGTGCGTTTGGTGCAGGTGACTGATGTCTGTCTGTTTCCCCATTGTTTGCAGATACATCCACGGCCACGGAAGGGGACAGCTCCACGGACCAGGAGGAGCCGGAGAGCCAGACTGGGTCAGCAGCCGAGGAGTGGTCGGAGGGACCCAGTGGCACGGAGGGCGAGGGGAGACACACCGAGGAGTCCTCAGCAGCATCCACCTCAGATGAGGACCACAGCGGCTCGGAGGATGACTCCCTTATGGAGGCGGGTGTCAGCAGCCACCACACCCCAGCTAGTGTTGCTGTCCCCGCCACCACCAGCACCACCACCGCCCTCCCATCGGCTCCCATTCCCCAGGTCCGTGGAGGCTCCCATGTTTGGGAGCGTGTCTCCTTTGGGCCAGGCACCGCACCCCCTGCCCCTGTGTCCCCTGCTGCCCTGAGTGAGGAGTCTGTGTACCTCCTTCGCCAGCTCCATGTAGGGCAGACAGCCATGCTGAGTGTCCTCCATGTGCACACCACTCTGTTGACTCAGCTGGTGTCGTTCATGGAGGGCATCTCATCGGGCAAGTCTGACCTACAGAGGGGCAATAGGTCCATGGACTCCTCCCTGACGGCAGCAGTGTCCCTCCTCAGACAGTCCCTCACCCCTCCTGCCTCTGCTCCATCCACACTCCCCAGCACCTTACCCGTCCCAAGCACACACACACCGGCACAGGCACACACCAGCACACACACGTCCAGCACACAGACACACACGCCACAAACAAAACGCACACGCACGCACAGTCAGGGGACTGAAACCAGACTCACAGGGGATGGGGCCCTGGAACACACACACGCATCCACGAGCACTGCGCAGTCCTCAGTTGCCTCTCCCTCCAAAGCACCCTCCCTTGCCTCACCTGCAACCCCAAAGACCCAGCGGCTCTTCCTCAGTGACCTCGGCCTCTTCCCCTCCGATCCAGCTGATACAGCATTCAGGGGGAAGAGGAAGCCCACCCACATGGAGCAGAGTGCCCTCGCCCCCGGACACCCTCCCCCAGGCGCAGACAGACTGAGGCCCCCACCCGCAAGTCCCCCGGAGTCGTAAGAGCAAGACCCCGCCGCCGCCCTGCAGCTCAGGCACCAGGTCTCCTTCCTCCATCCCTCAGGCCCCCACTCCACAGGTGCCCCCACCACACCCTGCCCCAGGTTCCCCCACCCACAGATATACCATCCCCAAGAGGATCCGGCCTTCTCCCCTGCCACTTGCTCTCCCGGCACCACACCCCCGCTGCGCTTGTCTGTGCCACTGATGTGGTGAGGGTGTCCTCCCCTCTGTCCAGCCCACCTTGCCTGTTCCCCATTCTCCTCCCCTGGTGGTAGGCACTGCAGTGGAGTCCACTACCACCCTGTCTGACTTGGGCACTGCAGTGGCGGACCTGTCCACTCCATCTGCAGGGTCCACTGCAGTCGTGCCGGCACCCACAACATCTGAGTCATGCCCCCAGTTGTGCCGGCACACACCATGTCAGACACCTCCACTGCAGTTGTCAGTGGCTCTCCAGCACCCACCACCCCTTCCCTGCTTCCTCCTGGTGAGCCCTGATCCTGTCCCTGCGGTGCCTGGCCTGCCCCCCGGTTGCCCCTCCTAGTGGATTGTCCCTGGTTTTGTGCAGGCATGCGTAGGGTGACATCTGCCACTGTCACCCTGTTTGGACTTTGACAATGGACTGGCCATTGGCCTTTGTGTTTTTTCTGGACTTTGTTTTCATTACACACATATGCTGAATAAAGCAACTTTCTGTTCTCTAGTGCTTATGCTTCTGATGTACATGTTGTTGATGATGCTAACCATGCCCTTGCTGCAGTGATGGTGATATTTGGTCTCATGATAATGAAGTGTTACTGTGCAGGAACCCATGTGGTCCAGGGGGAATGTGTCCTATCCTGTGGTGTATCCATGTCATCCATAGCAGCATCTGAGGGTGTCATGTGTTCAGTATTTGGCAATGGGATTTCCTACTTAGATTAGCTATTTCACATCTGTGGCTTCCGCCCCTGCACATCTGTTGTGCCTGCCATTGTTCAATTCGTCTACTTCCCTGACCGTGGGCCATCTCCACTGGACATGCAGGTTTGGGCATCAATGGGGAAGGACTCATCTGTGTTGTCAGTGCAACATTGCTATACAAGTGTGTTGGATCTGTGCTGATGATTTTGTTGGCACTTCCATGACCAGGCTGATGTGACGGGAGCCCTCATTTGGTGCTAATTGTTGATTGTGTGACCAAGTGCTCAGCTGACATGATGGGGCCCTACTGAGGCAACATATGGCACAGCTTTCCTCACACAGGAGTGGAGTTCCCTCATGGCAGTGTGTACTCCTGTGACATTGCCTGCGCCCAAGGTGTGTGTTGTATGTGCATGTCTGTGTGTTCACTTCTGTTTAGCTGTGCATGCTGTGATCCCTAGTGTTGTACCTGTTTGTGATGCTTGCTGAGTTGACCTATGTTCCCCCAAAGTCTTCTCCCTGGGTTCTCTGTGATGTGGGTGCATGGCACATTACTGGTCATCAGGGTGTCACCCATAGGTGTGTTTGCTGTCAGGGCTGAGTTTGTGTGCAGACGCAGATGGGTCACAGTCAGGTTTCCCCTTGGCACTTGTTGTTTGCCCCTGTCATGTGATTTCCAGTTTGTGTTATCTTTCAGTGATTGTGACACGTTGTGTGTGTGACTGCTGGCACTCCTCAGGGTCCGGGCTGCAATGTTGGTTGTTGTCTATGTGTGTTCTTTGTGGGTGACCTTGGCTTCTTCATTGGTGTGTGACTGTGGCTGGGATCCCATTGGTTGGTGTGGTATTGCCGTCATGTCCATGTACAGCGTAGTGTGCAGTGTGTCAGACATTCAGGAGTCTGGTTGAGTGGCCATGTGTGATGTGTTTCTGCACCTTGGTTCCCACCCACCACCCTGGAATAGTCATGGGTGCATGTGCAATGTCACCAGTGCATGTGTGCTTCACTGCTGCACATTGTTGGAGGTCGAGGGGTGTGGTGTTGAGTGTGTGCAGATGAGAGTTGTTGCCCGGCTAGGCCCCTGCCTCCATGTTGGCCTTGGCTTACTGGCCATGCTGATTGATTTGTGCTTGTGTAGGTGTGATGATAGTTTGTTGCTCAGGACACATGACTGTGGTTCACAGTGTGAACGACATTTAGCTTTGTCATCACAGTGGGATTGTAATGCAGCCCAGGGTCACCACATTGTGGGGGCCCTGGGGGTAGTGCTGTGGTGTGTCTGTGTCTTGCTGTGTCAGTTGCTGTTCCTACGTGCCTGTGTGACATGTGTGATTTGTGCTCCCTCTCATCTGACAATGCCTGCTTGCCCACATAGGGGATTTGGATCCATGAGTTACCTTTGTGTGGCACTGTATGCACATCTGTATGATTGGTATTCAGGTCTCCTCATGTGTTGTGTGGTTGCCTGGGGACACTGGCACCCCCTCACCTGTTGTGTATGATGTGCAGTGTGGGTCTGCCTGTTTGTGTTTGTGCATCTGCACCACTGCATTGGCATATCTTGGGTGTGCCATTGGCTGTATGTAGTTTGGTGGCTTTCCCCTGCTGTCCCTGGGACTCCTAGGTCATCGGTCAGCACAATGATCATGGTTTGTGTGTCCCATTGCTGCCATGGTATGGTATCTGTTCACCTCACATCTACAGTCTCCACAGGGTATCTGCATTTGTGTGCCCATTGGTGCAAATATGTGGGTCTGCATTCTGATGGTCACTTCTGTCATTGTGTCATTGATGAATGTTGACAGTGTCAGCCCCCATGGGTGTTGTTTGTCTGCACATGGCCAAAGGTATGTCTTATTTGCACTGCAGTATTTGGCTCCCCCAATTTATGTTGCAATGGGACACATGCACTACTTTGCCACTGACGTGTTTTATGTTCTGTGACCAGGAATCATCCATGCAGTTTGGCAGTTGCAGCTCTTTCTTTGTCAACACTTACCTTTTGGTCACTGTGATGATGGGGGTTTGGACCCCATTGCCACAATGTTCAAAATGTGCTTCAGCTATGGACCCCACACTTACCTTTTGGTCACTGTGGTGATGGGGCGTTAGACCCAATTGCCACAATGTTCAAAATGTGCTTCAGCTATGGACCCCACACTTACCTTTTGGTCACTGTGGTGATGGGGCGTTAGACCCCATTGCCACAATGTTCAAAATGTGCTTCAGCTATGGACCCCACACTTACCTTTTGGTCACTGTGGTGATGGGGCGTTAGACCCCATTGCCACAATGTTCAAAATGTGCTTCAGCTATGGACCCCACACTTACCTTTTGGTCACTGTGGTGATGGGGCGTTAGACCCCATTGCCACAATGTTCAAAATGTGCTTCAGCTATGGACCCCACACTTACATTTTGGTCACTGTGATGATGGGGGTTTGGACCCCATTGCCACACTGTTCAAAATGTGCTTCAGCTATGGACCCCACACTTACCTTTTGGTCACTGTGATGATGGGTGTTTGGACCCCATTGCCACAATGGTCATGGCCTGCTTGCATTGTGGGGGCCACACACATATATGTGTGGCACATGTGCTAGGGGGTCACATTGTATGTTCAAAGTCATGTTCAGTGTTGTAGGCATTTGACACAGTCTACACACGCTTGTCATGGTGTTGGGGGGATGTCTTTTTCTTGCATTCCCTAGGTTGTGGTGTGCTGGTTGTGTCATGCATTGTCCATCCTATGAGTGGGGGTGGTGTTGGTGGTAGGCATCCAGCCCCCCATGGGTAGAGGTGGTAGTAGTGACAGGCATCCAGCTCCCCTGGGTAAGGGTGGTAGTAGTGGTAGGCATCCAGCCCCCCTGGCTAAGGGTGGTAGAAGTGGTAGGCATCCAGCCCCCCCTGGGTAAGGGTGGTAGTAGTGGTAGGCAACCAGCCCCCTGGCTAAGGGTGGTAGTAGTGGTAGGCATCTGGCACCCCCATGGCTAAGGGTGGTAGTGGTGGTGGGCATCTGGCACCCCCTGGCTTAGGGTGGTAGTAGTGGTAGGCATCTGGCACCCCCTGGCTAAGGGTGGTAGTAGTGGTAGGCATCCAGCCCCCTGGGTAAGGGTGGTAGTGGTGGTGGGCATCTGGCACCCCCTGGCTAAGGGTGGTAGTAGTGGTAGGCATCCAGCCCCCCTGGGTGAGGGTGGTATTAGTGGTAGGCATTCAGCCCCCCCTGGCTAAGGGTGGTAGTAGTGGTAGGCATCTGGCACCCCCATGGCTAAGGGTGGTAGTGGTGGTGGGCATCCAGCCCCCTGGGTAAGGGTGGTAGTAGTGGTAGGCATCCAGCCCCCTGGGTAAGGGTGGTAGTAGTGGTAGGCATCCAGCCCCCTGGGTGAGGGTGGTAGTAGTGGTAGGCATCCAGCCCCCTGGCTAAGGGTGGTAGTAGTGGTAGGCATCTGGCACCCCCATGGCTAAGGGTGGTAGTGGTGGTGGGCATCTGGCACCCCCTGGCTAAGGGTGGTAGTGGTGGTTGGCATCCAGCCCCCTGGTTTAGGGTGGTAGTAGTGGTGGGCATCTGGCACCCCCTGGCTAAGGGTGGTAGTAGTGGTAGGCATCCAGCCCCCTGGGTAAGGGTGGTAGTGGTGGTGGGCATCTGGCACCCCCTGGCTAAGGGTGGTAGTAGTGGTAGGCATCCAGCCCCCCTGGGTAAGGGTGGTAGTAGTGGTAGGCATCCAGCCCCCTGGCTAAGGGTGGTAGTAGTGGTAGGCATCTGGCACCCCCTGGCTAAGGGTGGTAGTAGTGGTAGGCATCCAGCCCCCTGGGTAAGGGTGGTAGTAGTGGTAGGCATCCAGCCCCCTGGCTAAGGGTGGTAGTAGTGGTAGGCATCCAGCCCCCTGGGTAAGGGTAGTAGTAGTGGTAGGCATCCAGCCCCCTGGCTAAGGGTGGTAGTAGTGGTAGGCATCTGGCACCCCCTGGCTAAGGGTGGTAGTAGTGGTAGGCATCCAGCCCCCCTGGGTAAGGGTGGTAGTAGTGGTAGGCATCTGGCACCCCCATGGCTAAGGGTGGTAGTGGTGGTGGGCCTCTGGCACCCCCTGGCTTAGGGTGGTAGTAGTGGTAGGCATCTGGCACCCCCTGGCTAAGGGTGGTAGTAGTGGTAGGCATCCAGCCCCCTGGGTAAGGGTGGTAGTGGTGGTGGGCATCTGGCACCCCCTGGCTAAGGGTGGTAGCAGTGGTAGGCATCCAGCCCCCCCTGGGTGAGGGTGGTTGTAGTGGTAGGCATCCAGCCCCCCCTGGCTAAGGGTGGTAGTAGTGGTTGACATCTGGCACCCCCATGGCTAAGGGTGGTAGTGGTGGTTGGCATCCAGCCCCCCTGGCTTAGGGTGGTAGTAGTGGTAGGCATCCAGCCCCCCTGGCTTAGGATGGTAGGCATCTGGCACCCCCCTGGCTAAGGGTGGTAGTAGTGGTAGGCATCTAGCCCCCCTGGGTAAGGGTGGTAGTGGTGGTGGGCATCTGGCACCCCCCTGGCTAAGGGTGGTGGTGGTGGTAGGCATCCAGCCCCCCTGGTTAAGGGTGGTAGTGGTGGTGGGCATCTGGCACCCCCCTGGCTAAGGGTGGTGGTGGTGGTTGGCATCCGGCCCCCCCTGGGTAGGGGTGGTGGTGCGCATTCAGGCCCCTGTGTGCATATGTGGCATTGGTGATGGGCATCCCGCCCCTATGGTGCTGCTGTTGCTGGTGTAAGTAAATTCTGCATCCCTCTGTGTGTGATGTGTCGTGTACGTGTTGTATGTGTTTTGTGGTTGGTGTCTGACTTACCTTCTGCGCCGTACACGTCCGTGCCTGTTCCGGTAGTAAATGTAGAATATTGGTATGATCGGGACGAAGGGATTCATGGTTGGTTCGTGTTGTTCGTCCTTCTCGTTGCTTCGCGTCGTCCTCGCCGCTTCGCGTCGTCCTCGCCGCTGGCGTGTTCGCCTCGTAGCCGTGGATCGTGTTGTGGCGCGAATCAGAGCTTATGTGCGCCTCTCCCGGATGCTTTGACGTGCCGTGCGTAGCGACGGGTTCGGCGCATACGGAAAGCGCATCGTACTTGTTCGGCCGTACGGAGCTGCATTTTCCCTTCCGTGCGACTCGATTCAGCGTTTCCGGATTCGCCTCGGTCGGAGAACAGGACCTGGATTGGGTGAGTACGACTCGGCCGGATTCTGTGCTGTTGTGCGCATCGTACTTACTCGTTCGGTCTGCTGTACGGATCGGTCGGGAAACAGGCATTCGCATGGCTTTTTTCCCGACCAAATGGTATTGGGTGCGCCTCCGACCGAGATCGGAATCGGCCCCAAAGTGTCTGTTTAGTTTTTACTAGGAAATCCTTCAAAAGAACAATAAAATCAGTTTCTTTAAACGTGTGTGCTGAGTTCTGCCTTAATTCCTTTCAGATTGTTAGTGCCTTTCCCATTTGTCTTTAGTTTTATGTGAGGCATGTGTGGGTAATGGCTGTGACTCTAATCACATCAAAATTGAATGGCCCTAGGGGACCAGCAATGTACTGCTACTGTGCCACAATATAATTTTAAACAAGTGTTTTGCACAGAGCGTTGTTTACAACATGTATTTTTTCTTTCTTGATATAGCTTCTCCTACTGGTATATCTCAGCAGGAGATAGAAGCCCAGCTGTGGCAGCAAAAACTGAAGTCCATATGAGCTAAGTACCAGCGGCTGGTGGCCCAGGAGGAGGAGGAGGAAGAGGCAGCTGCCCAGGGCCCCAACCAGGGACCAGCGCCTCCTGCCTCTCAGCAACATGAGCGCTGCAGTCACCTGGTAGCCACTCAATGTCATTCCATCACTGCTGCCCCCATTCATTTTTTGACTGAACCTTCCAACCCTGTGTCCTGCTGAGGCTGGTGCACATAGAAGCCTGGCAGACACAGATGAAGGGGCACCTCAGAAAGTTCCTGGTTCACCATGTTTAGTGCATTCTTATGCCCCTTTTTAACATTTGTTTTGGTGCTTGGGAATTGTGGGTGGAGAGGATGGGAATGTGGGAGTTGGGACCGGGACAGTTTGGACTTTAGTTGTTTGACAATGGACGTTTTAGACGTTGGTTGGGGATGGGGAGATTTGTTTAAGGAGAGGAATGGGCCAGTTGTGTGGTGGGAGTGGTGGTTTTTAGTATATTGTTAGGGTAATAAATATTTATTTTATAGTTATTTATGCCTCAAATCATTTTCGGCTGTTTTACTTTGCACTGCTGCCTTTTAGTGCACCCTGTTTCTAAAATCTGCTGATAGTGTATAAAAATTTGTTATGTAGTACCCATGTCCTACTACTCTCCTAGTCTCTGCAGTCTGTAACTATATTGACCACTAAGGGGAGTTGCCATTGCCTACAAGTTCACAGGCACAGCTGGTGCAGATAAGAGCGGTGGGTCAGGGTTGGGTCAGGGTGAAGCTGGGGAAAGTCTAAAAATGACGGATTAGGGAAAAAAAATAAAACCACTTACCTTGCCCTCGCCGCTTCGTGTAGTTGGCGATGCGGCGTGTGTAGCTAAGTGTTTTTATTTTTTTTTAATTTTATTTTCCCAATTCCGTCGTCTTCTGAATTCCCCCTGCCCTGCCCCACTGCCCCATCACTCTTACCTGCACCGGCCGCACCTGAAAGTACAACAATGCTCCATAGTTCTCTTACCTTAATAGATGAAGCGTGGGCTGCATGGTTTCCCAAGATACCATGGTGGTGGTAGTAGTAGCAGTGAAGGAATCAGAAACGAGGTCCCACTCCCACATAGGTGAACTCCAACTGTAAAATTATTCAAAAGGATTTTTGGGGGGGGAGCTTTATGTAGCGCAAACTCGACCCGAAGGTTTCGGAGTGCTTTACATGAGCACCAGTTGCGTTACAGACGGACACATTCGTTTTGTTAGGCACGAGGAGATTATGTGATTTGCCAAAATTCAAAGGATGTTGAGTGTCCCTGCCGAGACTCAAACTCGGTTCCCCAGCTTAGAGGTCAACCGCTCTAGCTGTTAGGTCACATCGCAGGCAATTAAATTGAAATAAAAACTAAGTTACTGGATTATACATAATTATATCATAGCTTTACAATCAATTGAGACCAGACTACAACACAACAAAGAATACTTGATAGTGAAAATATAACTAGCCATACTACATTATTCAGAGCAATGGTGAGCTAGTATTTTAATTAAAACTAAAGTTACAAAATACTTGAATCCTGAAGTGGACATGGTTAAGCAATTATGCAACACAATGCCTGATTGATGATGCTGGAGAATGATGTTCTTCTATATGTTATGTTATGTTATGTTAGTAAGATTTATAGAGCACGCGAAAACCCGGAGGTGTCTTGGTGCTAGGATTGAGGTAAGCCCAACTGATGCGTCTAGTTCTGAAATAGCCACGTTTTTAGCCCCTTTCTGAAGATGGTGAGGGACCATGCATTTCTGAGCTCCATTGGGAGCATGTTCCAGAGTTTTGCGGTGCCATAGGAGAAACTTCGGCCTCCCCAATTTGAGGACCGTATTCTCTGAACTTTCATAAGTCTAGCACCTGTGGAGCACAGCTGTCTGGACGATTCATACCAGGCAAAGAGATTCCTCAGAAATATAGGTCCTGTATTGCTCAATGCCTTGTATGCTAGACACAGTGACTTGAATTTGATCCGTTGTGCCACTGGAAGCCAGTGGAGTTTACGAATTTCCTTGGCCACTGATTCATGCTTTGGGATGTTCAATAGAAGTCTTGCAGCAGCATTTTGAACTGTCTGAAGCTTTTTTTGATATTGCTTCCGCATGCTCAGGTAGAGCCCATTGCAGTAATCCAGTTTTGACTGAATCAGTGTGGTTACGACCGTCATTCTAGATTCAGTGGGGATGTAAGGTAAAATCTTCTTAAGTTTTTTTATCAAAAAGTGAGAGGCAGAGACGATGGCATTTGTCTGATAGGATAGTGTTAGTTTATTATCAATCATAACTCCCAAATGTTTTACCTTCTGAGCTGGTTTTGGCGGTTCACCCATCTCTGCCGGCCACCAGAGTATATCCCATCTGGGTTGCAGATTACCGAAGACTACTACCTCGGTCTTCTCAGAATTAAGCTTAAGACAGTGTTTTCCCATCCAACTGTTTATTTCCCTCATACAATTTTTAAACTGTAAAGTGGGGGAGGCTTGATGTTTGTACGCTGCCACCACTATCTGGGTGTCATCGGCGTAGGACGTGAGACTAAAGCCGAACTCTCGGATCAGAGGGGCGAGTTCAGATACGTACACGTTAAAAAGGGATGGACTCAGAGATGATCCCTGTGGAACTCCGCATGGGAGGACATACGTATTTGATTTATACTTGTCCAACATCACTGTTTGTCTCCTTTCCTCTAGAAAGGAGGAGAGCATGGCCAGTGTCGCTCCCTTGACCCCCAACATTTCCAGCCGCTGCTGCAGAAGATTGTGATCCACAGTATCAAATGCGGCTAACAAATCGAGGAGAACTAGGGTGGCCGAGCCTCCTCTGTCCATCACCGTCCTGATCTCCTCGTTGCCTTTAATTAATGCCGTTTCAGTGCTATGCTCGTGTCAAAAACCAAACTGGGAGTGGTCGAGTAATTCGTTTTCCTGAATGTATTGGGATAGCTGTTTGTTCATGATTTTTTCTACTGTTTTGGATGGAAGTGACAGCCGAGCTATAGGGCGGTAATTATTAGGATTAGACATGTCCAGATTGGTTTTTTTTAAGAGTGGGAGTATGGAGGAGTCTTTCCAAGACAATGGAAAAATGCCCGAACTAAACATATTGTTGAAGATTTCAGTGAGCTCAGGGCTCAGCACCTCTGCTATGTCTTTCAGGAATGCGGGTGGGCTGGGGTCAAGTGGGGACCCAGATTTGATTTCTCTAATGTGTTTTTCCACTACTTCAGGGGAAATCTGTAGAAAGCATTGGAAACTGTTTCCCTTCAGCTCGGCGTTTAAAGATGTTTTAGTGGGGCTGCGAAAGGGGTGGCTTCAAAAGCGTCATAGATAACCTTAACTTTGTTTTTGAAAGCTACTGCGATCATATCACAGAAAGTTTGATCACTCTTGATTCCTTTATTCTCTGGTAGAGACAACAGTTTTTCTACTACCCCAAACAGTTCTTTTGAGGTATTTTTGGCTCTCTCAATCTGTTTGGTGAAAAAAACCTTTTTTTCTGCCATCAGCAGATTTTTATAGTGAGTTAGAGCCGATTTATATATTTCTTTGTCCACTATGTCATATTTAGTTCTCCAGCGTCTTTCGAGTCTTCGGCACTTTTGTTTTCCTTTTCGCAGGGCGTCAGTGAAGCAAGGGGTCGAAGGCGAGTTCCGGTTCCCTGAGGTTTTCCCAGTGGGTACCGTGGCCTTAATGGCCTCGTTTAGCCAGTCCGTATATTTAGTGACTGCTAAGTCTGGGGAAACCTTTAACCGAGGGCGGGTTCTGTCCAGAAGCGTTAGGAGAGTGGTTTTATCCACTTTGGTCCAGGCGGTGTAGGTGTGGGAGTGGGTTTTAGTAATCCCTCCCAACTGGACTTTTGGAACTAAAAAATCAAACCTGATTAAAGAGTGGTCTGTCCATGTCAGTGGAAGAGTCTCTTTTATTATTAGTCCGTGTACAGAAGTAAAAATACCGTCAAGTGTATGTCCTGCCTCGTGGGTAGGTGTTTGCACCATCTGAGATAGGCCCAGGGCCCCTAGAGTCTCTAGCAAGGATCCAGTCTCCTTATCCACACTATCTTTCAAATACATATTGAAATCACCCAAGATAGTGAACTCATTGCTGGCGAGAGTGGGATCCATGAGTCCATCAAGATTATGAATAAAGGTACCTCTAGCGCCTGGGGGGGGGCGATAGAGTAGAATGCCTCTAAAGGTTTTTCTGGCATTAAGTTCAATGACAAACTGGAGGGCTTCATAGAAAGGGGTAGAGGCTGGGGAGAAGCTGACTTGAAACTGTTCCCTGAAAATAACAGCCACTCCGCCCCCTCTTTTGGTTGGTCCGTCTACTCTAAAAGACCAAAATCCCCTAGGGGCAGCTGTTACAAAGTCCGGGTCCGAGGCTGCATCAGCCCATGTTTCAGTAATGAAAAGCATGTCTAATTTATGAATAGATATCATGTCTGCAATTTCATACTTGTGTTTGGCAAGGGACCTGATATTGGTAAGGCCACAGCGTGCTTCGATCATACCTGAATGTTTTAGTGAATTAACACTCTGAAAAAATGAAGTAGGTTGGAGTGCCCTGATCGTCTGTTGCAGTGGAAGTGAGAAACCGCATGGACAGACTGAAATATCTTCACTCAGACTAAAACTACAGCAGCTTGTATTGGCGTTTGCATGCTCTTGCAGCTCCTTACTTGTATACCTCCGGGCCTCGAGTATTGATGAACCAGGGGTTCTGGCCCTAGGCCCGTTCCAGGCATGGACGGGCGCAGACGGGCTTGCCTTAGGCGCGCCTTCGGTACACCAGTGGCACGCCTGCTGCGCATGTCCGCTGCGCGGCCGCACCATCGTGTCCTAATGTAGTGTAAAAACGGCGGGGGCTGGAGCACTACTCGCCGGAAGTGGGAACCACCTCCTAGCCTGCCAGAGATGAGGTCAGCTTCGCAACGCCCTCCGCTCAATTGGCACAGCAGCCGTGGCGGAACAGGGCGGGAGCTTTCCCTCAGACAGGAATACCAGGTGAGTGTGGCTAGGTCGGCACGCAAGTGGTAAAAAGTTATAAAACAGTATTTTAAAAACACACTAAGATCAATGGAAAATTAAGCGCACAGTAAAAAAGAGGACATAAAAACACACTTTGGGGGATATTCACAAGAACGTGCGATAAACATCGCCAAAATAGGCTAACGCAATTTCTCATATCGCCGTCTATCACGGGAAAATAACTCTGTGTCAACGTTGTATTCCCAACACGGAGGTAACATGCGATAGTTTCCCGATAACGCCTCAAATGTGCACGATAAAAACACAGCGACGGCAATAAAAAAGGAAACCCGAACGTGAAAAAAGTTGCGATGGGCCCAACCGCGATAGAAAAATCGGCGACAAGCATCGCCAGGCTTGCAATTCCCATGTCAGGCGGGAAAAATCACTAT
The DNA here is from genome assembly GCA_963921515.1 of Calotriton arnoldi. NCBI lineage: Eukaryota > Metazoa > Chordata > Amphibia > Caudata > Salamandridae > Calotriton > Calotriton arnoldi. The sequence continues at coordinate 614,419 of CAWUFW010008374.1, read as the reverse complement.
AAAAGCAGCCAAAAAGAAACACACAACAACAGCGAAGCACAATGGAGGCAGCAGGGGCAAGTACAGAGGACAACCCGGACCCCACAAGCCCCACGGAGGACCAGCCTGGGCCCTCGGGGTCAGGGAAGGGCAAGGAGAAGAAGAAGAGGAAGACGCGGTTCAGTCCGCTGGAAAACAGGATCCTGATTACGGAGGTGACAGAACACCATCAACAACTGTTCGTCACCTCCACTGTGTCATTGGCAACAAAAAAAATGGAATATGGCAGTCCATCGTGGACAAGGTGAATGCAGACGGAGTGCTGAGGAGGACAATGGACGAGGTCAAGAGGCGCTGCAATGATGTGAAGCGCAAAACCAAGCAGAAACTCGCAGACAACCGCAAGGCAGCAATGCAGACTGGGGGTGGGAGTCCTGCTCCACAGGAGGAGCTGGATGAGATGGAGGAATTGGTGTCCACAGTCATCAGTGTGGAGACGGTGGCAGGAGTCGGGGGACCGGACACTGCTCAACATGACCTGACACAACAGCAACAGGGTGAGTAACCACCAGGGACTGGGGGGACATGGGGAGATGGGCACAATGGCACACATGCACAATGGAGTATAGCACACTGCACAACCACAATGACTCTGGATCATGTCCCTGATCTCTTTGCCATACTGCAGCACACATAGTAACAACAAGTAGTCCCCCGTCCACAATGTGCCCAGAGGGGGCCCTCTCCACACATCACCAATCTCACAACAAACCCATGCACATGTGCTGAACCCAGCAAAGCTGCGGATCCGTGATCCCCACTGACAATGCAAGTGACACTGCATGACGATGAGCATGTCTGCAGGCCACTCATCATGACATGTTGCACGCCACAAAACCGAGGTGGCTGAGTGGGGTTCACATCCGGATAGGAGCAGGTAACACACTGACACATCCACGTGCACAAACAACCCCTGACGGGAACAAGACATCTGCGGACAAACCATGTCCAAGAGTCACAACTCCCACCAAGAGCCCAATTTAGCCAAGTATGCAACATCTCAGCACTGCATAAGCACAGAAGTCAAAGGCACACCGCCTGAAAGGGAGAAGGCCAAGCAAAGTCGGAGCTGCAGGGGCGACTCTCCCACAATGCAGCACACACACAAGAATCAGAGCACACCAAAATTTACAACAATGTGGTACAAACTGCAACACTTCACAACAGAACAGAGGACACAACTGCTGCCGCTTGTGTGTAGAAACTGGCCATTCACATGTGGCATAGCAGGAAACTGTGACATGATAATGGACAAGTACAACCCCACATCCCTGATGGTGCACACATGTCCACTGTCCCGCTTCAAATAGGCAGCTCATCCTAAACAGTCACAATGTACATTGTCATGCAGTCTGTCTGGAAACTTGGCCAATGCGTGAACATACATGGAACACACTGTTAAACTGCATCTCCCCTTTGCATTGCAGAGGGAGAACCATCTACTCCTGCAGAGCAGACCGGACACCTCCTCACTGATGACGAGGAGGACCTCCCCACCTTCGACACCGACGCCCTCCAAGAGCTCAAGGACAGCTTCGGCACCCCACCCCCAGGTACAGGGTAGCCCAGCTGCATCGAGGAGACCCCACCCCTGCACAGACCACACAGCAGGAGGCACCCACCACCCCGGCTATCTCCCAGGCCCCCCACGAACAACACATGGCATTCCAACACCGTGTGTTAGAGTGCCAGAAGGAGATGGCTGATCAGGTGTGGGTGGGGTTCGACCTCATGGCGGCCAAACTTGATGCCATCCATGGGTGTCTACGTCCCATCAGGGACCACGTACAGTCCCTAACGGACACCCACAGTCCGCTCCATGGTCTCCAATGATCCCTGGCTGACATCGCTGGAGTCCTGACTCGGAGACAAGAACACCTGTCTAGTCAGAGTGGCTCCAGCAATCTCAGCCAGGAGATGGGACACATGTGGAGGCTCATGGAGGACATGGTGCGGATGGAGGTGGAAAGGATGGCTGCCACGGCTGCACATCAGCGAGATGTGGCTGGGATCTACCATGCCCTGCAGATCCTCATCATGGCATTGCTGCCACAAGGCCTGGTGCAGATGAATGCTGCTGCTCCTACACCATCCACATCTCCGCCCCCTGATGTGTCAGTGCCCCACAGTGCGGCAGACATTCCACCTCCAGCACCTGATGTGTCACTGCCACACAGTGCGGCTGACAATCCACCTCCGGCCCCTGATGTGTCAGTGCCACACAGTGCTGCAGCCGAAACACCACCACCGCCAGGTGAGGCACATCACACATCAGAGGACGGTGATGTGGATGAGACTGCCGTTGTGGTAATGAGGAAGCGGTAGCATTCATCTCCGCCATATGGCCTGTTTATGCTTGGTTCAGCCCTTTGCATCATCACCTTCCACTGTCCCCCGATGCACTCTGCGGCACTCACCTTGGACTGTTAAAGATTGCAGGAATCGCTGTTAGCATGAGCTGAAAGCCATTTTGTACTTGGCAGCCATTTTAGTTAGCCATGTGCTCGCCATGTGCTTTCTCCCTCTTCCAGAGTCTTGCACATGCTCAGAGAGGCCTAGCTGGTAGAATGCACCTGCTCCTAGTATAGAACTGTCAGGCTATTCTTACTCATGTAAGCAGTTTAGTCTCCCCTCCCACTTTGTGGAGCAAGCAAATTTTGTATACCCATATTAGTCAATAAGCATGCTTGTATGTGCTAGGACCTCCCCTTGATTTTATGCTGACTATGTAACAAATACATATATAAGGACCCTGTTCTCTGCACTCATTAGAATGCCTCCTACAGTGGCCTGCGGGTACCGTAAGATGCAATCTCCCTCATCTGAGGTTAATAAAACATGTTTTTTGATATTACAGCTTCTGTGCCAATCTCTTCTTTGTTGGTCTTAAGGACCAGATGTATCAGTGAACCCCTAAGAAGGTTTTTATTTCTACAAATGGCGCCCGAAAGTGGACCTCATCTGTGCAGCGGCTATCCAAGGGAGTGGTCTTGAAGGGAGACAGGAATCTACTGAGGAGTACAGGACAGGAATCTACTGAGGAGGTACCCTGCGCACGGAGATTGTTTGTCTTCCAGCCCAGTATATTTCTGGTCTTCCTGATCTGATCCTCCAAGTGTTTGCCGCTCCCGACTGAGAACTTCTTTGGCGTGAGTATTTTAAAACGACCGTTAGGTCACTCAGAACTTGGCAGTTGGAACCTGGACACCATTTGATTGGTAAGAGCCGTTTTGCGGCACTTGCTGTTGGTTTGATGCCTTTGATTGGTAAGGTAGTTTTAGTAACACTTACTGTGGCTTTGTTTGTATGATTGGCCAATTTTGGAATTTGTTTTGTAATTATATATGCATTGCAATACATATAGGCGGGTAATGAGGAGATTTTTCTCTATTTGAAATTGTTTGAACAGCGCAACGTACAAAGAGTACCTTAAGCGCTACTTTGATTATAATACTGCATATTCTGCACTATTTTTGGCATGCCTGTTTCCAGTACACTTCGCAGAAAGTGTTGCTGTTTTGGAGGTACCGATATGGATTTAGTAAGTACTTAGTTGACTCCCCTCAGAGGGGATACCTAAATAGGTTTACGTATAGTAAAAAGATATTTCTTCCTTGGTGACTAAGTACCCCATGGAACTAAATATGTACATAAAACGGATCCGGATCTGCGCACTTAGTAACATTCATAAGTGGTGATATGCAGAGCGCTTTTGAGTGTTCTACCAGCCAAAACTGGCGAATTTGGTGTATTTTGGCTTCTTGACCATGGAACAGTTTTTTGGGCTACTTTTGAGAGCTCTTCTTGTAAATATGACTTACAATTAGTATTTACAAATAGGTTGGTCTTGCGTACAGTTTGTAAGCTGTCTTAAAGTCCTAAGTATTGATTTGTGGGTTAAATGTGTGTTTAAATGTCTATGTGGGTTTTTGGTTTGACATTGGTAATACTTGTGTGAGTACTCTTTGTGTAAGAATGGCTAGCTTTAAGCGCGCTGTGTTGTGTGCTCTGCGTATATGACCCCCTTCTGTAAATGTCTGAATGAGCTCAATGAGTTTGTTTATGTTTTTTTGCTGTCATCATTCTGTTATGCAAAATGTCATTTAGTTACTTACATATTAAATAAAAATCCAGAAATGAATTATATAACATACGCTAAACAGCTGCATGTTACTATTAAATTGACAGAGTAAGACACTGTACATGTGTGCAAATTGCCACAATGCTAAAGATAAAATTAGAATTCATATTCAATAGGATTAAAATAGGCCTCATACAGAGGAAGAAAAACGAAATTGTGTGTTTTGTAATCAATAGACTAAAATACACATGTTACAGCATTTTCCTTAAATACATTGTATTAGACATTAAAAGGCATGCACATCATATGAGTGAATTTGGTCGTTGCTGAACTAAATACACATTATAGAAAGATAGATTTGACTGCATTGAAATGCCTCAGTTTTTAAATAGACTGTGACATGCTTTTCTTTCAGCACCCGAGAAAAAGCTTTCCAACAGCTGTGTTTAAACTGACTAACTGAAAAGAAACTGTTTGACACAGCAAATGGGGATTTAACTCTGTCAGGGTATTTCAAATAATAAAGGGGTTTTTTCCTGAGAAAGGCGTGAAAATTCGACGCCTGCTGACAAACAACAGCTGCATAAATAGCATATGGCTATTCCTGATCACGGCCACAGACAGGAATGCTGAGTCAGCGAAATTTTAAGTCAGTGTACAACTGGTATACAGGCCTGCATTATTTTAAAAGTTTCAAAACACCAGTTTCATTATTTTGGATAACAGAGAACAAAATTGAAAGTAGGGATTTCCTTTCTTAATGCCTTCTTTACATAAGTACATCTGTGGTTCTGATGTTAAATGATAACTGTCCTTTTAAAAAGTGGCGCAGACTTTTCCTGTTTCAAGTAAGGCTTCTGTGCTTAGGGTTATGAATGAATGCGTTTAAATATGATAGGCTACGAATGAAGCTTGCTTTTCCAATGTGGAATCATCAAAATGGTTGGTTTTGATTAAAAAAATAAATAAAATTAATTATATGAAAAAATATATTGTTAAACATAAATGCTTTAAATTCGTTTTTTCATCTTTATAAAGCCTAATCATCATACTGTGAATTCCTAGTATCAAAGTTGAATTTAAGCAGTGCTGTACCGCAATAAGAAGGGAACTTAAATGTGAAATGTCACTTTACCCAGCCGTACAAAACTCATTTTTATAAGGGTATATCTTATACATTTCTGATTTCCCATTCCTGGGCTATCTAGAGAACACTCTGGGGGTTCCTATTATGCAAAAATATTGTAGGATATTCATTTTTAAGTGCCCCTACCACCAAAGTCGAAATTGAGCTAAATTCACAATTTTACAAGCAGTTCTACCACTCAAGGCAGTTTTAACGTGCTCTCAGGCTTCAATAAAGTATATGCAAGTATAAAACAAACAGCTGACCTCTGCATTACTAGACTGCACACCACATACTGTACATAAATGAAAATAAGTATACAGAAACCAGCAGACGTTATTATCCTACCTTTAAATTACTGGCAAACGGATCGGACAGGACTGCCTTTTAGCTGTGATTCTCCAGAGTTGCTTTGCATTACGAAAACCGCATGGCAAGCCTTGCACAAACAAAATGAACAGCTGCTGAACGGGTCAAAGGTCGGAGTTCTGCATTTAGCAACTTAGCAGGGTGAAGGGTAATGTTTGCTGGGACACTTCGACCTTCGAAAAGTTTTTGAAAGACGAGATGATAGCGCAAAGAGAGAAAGAGAAGCTTTGCTTCCTATTTTTGGCAAACACACGTTTTGCGCAGTCATATGAAACGAAGGAAAGGCAGCCTTCAGTTGAGCATTGATCTGCCATGTATATAAAAATAATGGTTTTAGTTTAAAGAATACTGTGTAGGGGCTACGATAAGGAGGAAATGGATTTTAGTTTGCATTCATGCGCCCTCATGTTAATCTAGTACAATTGCTCAAGAAATTGATACATTGGTTTGTTTGTGCCCAGTTGCTACAAATAGGGGTTGAAAGTGTTGACAGAAGTAAAACCTGTTTCAGGTTTTCCTACTGTCAAAATGGGGGAAGGAGGCTAGCTCCTCTACAAATTAAGGGTAGGCAAAATTATGTTTTCTCTCTTCTTTTTCTTACTTTTTTTGAGTCTGTCTAAGCTGTCTAGTGAAATAGCCATGAGACATTTCATTGGCTATTCAGTAATACTGTTTTAAAAATTGTTAGCATTAATAAAATGATGAAACATATATGTTATGTTACTGCCCATCCTGTATGAAAGAATGAGTAGAACAGATTGATGTTCCCTTATTTGATCTTTAAGGAAAACTGTATAGTGGCGGTTTCTGTTCAAAAATCTCAGGTGGCAACACTATTATTGTTTATGTTATTCTCATGTTCTATACAGTTTTGCAAGGGCATTGCTAGTCTTTTATTAGCTAGTCTCTGTCAATAAGCTGACAGCCCTTATTAGAGCTGGAGATAGGGTTTTTTTTCCTTTTGAAAATGATGTTGCATAGTCCAGATCGTGAAAAGTACAATGCAGGAAAGACGCTCATGTGATCCTTAGCAAACATTTTGAAGGAAAATATTGTTTTATAGGAGTTTGTTTGTCATAACATGTTCTGCTGGAGAAAATGTACTCACTATGTTGAAGTTTAGTTCTTTTTGCAATAAGAATCCCTGTTAAATTAGCAGTTTTAGATTTTCCTGCTGCACCTATAACATGAGAGCATGGTCCTAAGCATAACATGTAAGAGAAATTATTTTACAAGTGTCTGCAGTCCTGTACAAGTAATGTAAAATCTATGAGTAAAAGTGTAGAACATTTCCTTTTTCTTGAGGGTTCTTCAGATTGGTAATATAGGAATACACCAATGTAAGTATTTGGAGTATGTCTGTATTGTTTTTCTCTTTTCCTCAGAATTTAGTAAATGAACACAGACTTCCTTGGCTGTTTGGGATTGGGTGATGTATTACTCTTGTCAGTTCACCAAAACGTTCCTTTTATACTTGCCAATAGGTCCAGGGTTTTCTACTCTCAGATAGATGAAGTGGCTCTTGGGTGCCTTGCTAATGTATGGGGCGCCCCGAGACTAAGGAAGTATTCTGAGACTATCCTCTCTGTTGTTAGATTATTTCTGTGCCTTGTCTAAAGACCTCTTGTTCTGTCCACCAATAGATATTTGCTGCCTTACAACCATTGCCAGAGGGGCCCGGACATCAGATCCAGCCTGGGAGTCAGCACCAGTCCAGCCTACAGTCAAAACGAAAGGAACCAGCATAGGCCTTGCTGGCAACTAGGACCTCAGTGAAGGCGGAAGCACTGGGACGTGAAGTGTGTACCCCTGCCACTGTCTTGGGCGAAAGACGGGGTTACAAATCAGGATGGAGAAATCTTTGTGTGGATCCAGTTTTTGATGCCCAGCTGAGAGAGTCACAGAACGACAAGGACGGCAAGGAGGCTTTTGCTTGAGGTGACCCCCTTTGAAACAAGGGTTGCTTCAGGCCTTTGAGTCCTGGTCCCAAGTGAATGCAAGTCTACGCCTTTGTTTGTTGATCAAGAGATGCCCGAGCACACTGGGTACAATTTGTGGCCCTAACAAAAGAGCAGTGCGCCAGAGGTGCAATACAGGAGTTAGGGAAGGACTTGAGTTTAGGGTACAGGTGCTGTGCCCTTGGTGCCTGTTAGATTAAAGTGAAGAAAACTGGTGCACTGCCTGAGACACTGGACAGGATCATTGAGGGTATTTGCCCTGGGGGGTGATTGCCCTATCCTGAAAGAAAGACTTTTCCTTCTCCGTGATTCTTGAGTTGCGAGTTGTGCAGCTCCACCGTGGGAACAACAAGAGCCTGCCTGTGAGGCTCAAAACGGACACAGGGAGAAGACTCCCCTCTGGTTGGTTGGTTCCTCAGCAGCTACAAATTCCCAAGGACTCTTTTTTTTTTTTGTTAGTAATGTACCCCTTTGGTCGTCCCATTTTTTTGGGAGGAGCAGCCCTTTGCGGCTCCTTGTCCTAATTCCTATGGCCCTGTGTGGTCCTCCTGGTCCCCCGGAGCCAGGATTGTTTTTGTAATAATATGTCTGATTGCTTTAATATTTTTTAAGAGTAATGTTTATTCTGCACGAGAAAAGTTCATCTGAGCATGTTACTTTACTCTTTCCTTAAGTATATTAATTGATAATTTAGCCCTCATAAAAAATACTGAGAAAGTCTATTGAAAATGTTTTTATTAGGTATGTGCTGTTGGCTATTTTGAAATTGACATAAATAGTCACTGAAATACATCAGAGCCCTGAAACTTAAAATTAGACTAGATGGTTTTGGTATTTGCTTTCTGCTTAGGATTGGAAAATATTGAGATTTCTGTTTGAGATAATAGTCATTATTCTCTCTTGCTACCTGTATGACCCAATGCTCTGTTCACTTTGTACTCCTGCTTATACCTTGTATATACCTGCTTAATGAAATGTTTAGAATGTAAATGCCCACCTAGCATAGGATATTGATGAATTTATGAGAAGAAAATGTGCAAAATATTTTCTATGTCTCTACTAGATCATGGGAATGTCTTTAGCTCATGCTAAAAGGATCATCTGTTAAAGATTGCAGGAATCGCTGTTAGCATGAGCTGAAAGCCATTTTGTACTTGGCAGCCATTTTAGTTAGCCATGTGCTCGCCATGTGCTTTCTCCCTCTTCCAGAGTCTTGCACATGCTCAGAGAGGCCTAGCTGGTAGAATGCACCTGCTCCTAGTATAGAACTGTCAGGCTATTCTTACTCATGTAAGCAGTTTAGTCTCCCCTCCCACTTTGTGGAGCAAGCAAATTTTGTATACCCATATTAGTCAATAAGCATGCTTGTATGTGCTAGGACCTCCCCTTGATTTTATGCTGACTATGTAACAAATACATATATAAGGACCCTGTTCTCTGCACTCATTAGAATGCCTCCTACAGTGGCCTGCGGGTACCGTAAGATGCAATCTCCCTCATCTGAGGTTAATAAAACATGTTTTTTCGATATTACAGCTTCTGTGCCAATCTCTTCTTTGTTGGTCTTAAGGACCAGATGTATCAGTGAACCCCTAAGAAGGTTTTTATTTCTACAGGACCACGACATGGACTGCCATATTCTGTCTGGTTACCAATGACACAGCAATCAGACTGCGGACTGAACTCTTCCTCTTCCGATGAACTTGTCCTTCCCTAATGGACTCTGGCTGACCCTCCACGGGGCAACAATGTCAAGTGGGGTGTGCATGTCCCTGTACTGCTCCAGCTGCTACACTCCAAAGAATGTGAATAAAACATTCAAATTCACACAGATGTGTCATGTCTATGATCCTTCAAGTATGACAGTATGGATGAATGTAGGGTCACTGATTCCCCCTCACGTCCATTTTGCACATGTTGTGGGGCTTGGGTCACAGGGTGCAACATTGCTGATTGCGGTCATGGTGGCTCAGACACTACAACGGAGACACACGCATTGGTTACTTCCTCCTCCAGGCCAGGACTGAACCACGCCTAGAGCCCTGGGCTCATTGTTCACACCCCTACGCTGGACTGGCATACGCCAGCCCAGCCCACTCCGCTTACGCTCACAGGGGGTGATGACACAGCTACATGTCCCAGGTCTTCCCTGTAGTGATCTGCTGGTCACTGGTCTAGTTGTCAGCATGCCACAGCCACTCCTTGAGGGCTGGTTTACACCCACATCACACCCATCCAGCACAGGCGTCACGGGACATGTGACCCTGCCAATAAAAGGGGCCCATCACAGCACATCTTCCACTGCCAGAGGTGACATGATGGCGTTTGCATCCACGGAACTCAATCATGAAGGGTCCGTGACCTGCGTTGCACTGAGTTAGTGGCACCCGATGGTCTGCCTCCGGCACGGGCCTACCGCCACGTGGTGATGACTTGCATTGCACTGAGTTAGGCCCACCTGAAGAGCTGAGCGGGTGTGCAGCCTGCGATAATGCGTTGGCCTCGATACAGCGTCCAGCAAATCAAGACTCAAATCGAATTGTGAGCCCTGCTGGACCACAGTGTACGCGCAGGCAGCAGTCAGCACACACATGACTCCGCGGGGTGGTGCCGCGGGGTGTGCTGGGGGCCTGTGGTGCGGAATCCAGAAATTGGCTGAGGAGGTGGCACCTGCACGTGGAGGGCCCTCTTGGAGACACTCCGGTGGCGGCAGGTGAGCATTGAGGCCTGGGTGCGCAGGGGCGGGCAGTCATCGCTGGGCAGCAGACTGGTCTGGGGACCAGGGCTGGGGTGCAGCAGGCGCACAGGATTGCGCAGGCACCACCGGTGATGGCAGCAGCCTCGTGGTTGGGTGGGGGGCGCCGCCCTGGCAGACACGACCCTGCATGCGCTGACGAGATGTACGCGGGTTGGCTTGGGACGTAGTCACCTCGTCTCCAGTGTGAATACGGCCGTTGAATGTGGTCGGGCACGTGTGTGTTGGCCTGTGGTCATGATATGGTGGACACAGAGGCACACGCAGTAGTCACTGTGGTGGCCATCCCGGAAGTGGACCACGCCCAGGGCCCCGGGCTATTCATTCGCGACATACTCCAGCCAAGGCCGCTCCGCTCAGGCTTACAGGAAGGGACCACATGGCTACATGTCCAAGGTCTTCCACACTGCCTGGGGTGACCTGTTTGTATCCACTGTCCACTACACTGCAGACACCAGCAGTAGATGCCCACATGGACATGTCTGTGCTCTGCATACTGCAGTCTGTCCAGCAAATCTCTGCCACACTTGGCATTGTGTCCTTTCTTATTGCTGGGTTACTTGCCTCCTTCGCACATTCTTGCTTCCCACCTCTCCCCACATTCTGCTATTGTGTGGCAGAGGGACTCTGCCTTTGTGGATGGTTTGTCTACATGTCTGGCCCCTGTTACCACGGTTACTTGTGTTGTCGTGTCTGGTAGTTGGGCATGTTGGGTGGCATGTTGTATGTGATTTTGTTACGTGTGCTCTCCCACAGTTGTGAGTTGTGTGAATGTGGAGTTGAGGTGTGTGGTGTGGTGTTCAGTTAGTTCTTGCCAATCAGCAGTGCATTGCCATAGGTGCCATCCTGGAAGCGCTGGTTGATGTTGGACTGTCGGAAGCTGTATGTTTCATGCACACTGCCTGTGAAGTTGGCGACGACATTGGTGAGCTGTCCCCGGTGGTCCACTATCGCCTGCACATTGATGGAATGCGTGTGCTTTCTGTGGCGGTAAATGTGTGCAGGGTCGGCAGGGGGCACTAGTGGCACATGTGCAGTCAATTGCCCCCGACACGTGCGGTAAGGCAGCTATGGCGTAATTCCCTTGCATGGGTTCCTGCTGTTCATGCACAGCGTGGGGGAAGTGAAGGTGCAGGGGTATCAAGATGATTCAAACCGTGATGTTTCCAGGTATGATGAATCCTGCATGATGAGACCGTAACAGATGTTTGTGTGGTCGTAACCTTCCTTTTCTTTCCTGCGGAGGTTACGAGCACACGGACTTCTGTTACAGTATGTTTGGACTGGATTCATCATACCTGTATGCATTCCGGTTTGTCCAAGTGCAATACACTGTGCCAGATTACGTTTGTGACTATGAGGACGCTTGACCATTGTTACCATTTCTCCAACAGGTTTCTGACTGCTGATTTCGGGATATGGAATGGTATTGGGGAGTTCCCGCAGCATTTGCAGTTTTTGTATCCAAACGTTGCTCTGGTGTAGTTCCCCGTTGGGAATGGAACGCGTTGGCTGAGCTTTTCATCTTGTTGTTTATGTTTTGTAATAAAGTTCTGTTTTTTCACTACCGTTGTCTGCTGGACTTCATGACCTGGGGGGAGGGTCCGGGGGGGTGGTTGCAGTGGGTGTTGTGGCCCTCTTGGGTCTCCAGGCTGCATGATCATTGTCTCCATGGCATCTGTTCGTCTTCAGATGTGGCTCTGGGCTGGGTTCCCTTTCATACTGCAGGTTGTCGTCCTGCTTAACACCAGTGAGACTTAGAAATGTGGCTAGTGAGAGGCAGGTGTTATATACCTGCTGCTAATGCACCTTATCGCCTGTTTTCGGATCGCATCGCTGATCTGGCTGGTCGTTGTGAATATCGCGAAGTGGTGTTTTCGTGTGTTTTGCACGGGAACGCCTACTCTGCATATCATTAGCGTTAGTTGTCGCTCTCATCTGTGGCGATGTTTTTTGCAGCAGCTATCGCTGGGAAACTGGCAATTTTGGCAGTTTGCACCAGCTTGAGAATAGGGCGACAAATCTATCGCAACTTTTGCGGCGCTAAAGTGCCGATAAGTCGGCGATGTGTCCTTGAGAATATGCCCCTAAGAGCAATGGAAAGTTAGTCACACAGTAAAAATGAGGACATTATCAAGGCAAACACTCAAACGCGGCACGAGCAGGGCTTACTTCAGTATCTAAATTATCAATCACTTTTTATGTGTGGGTGGGTAAATGGGACCAGTTTGGGCTATTGTTTAGGTAATAGAACTGAAGAACTAAATCCTGCACTGAGTTGGTGTTGCTTTCACCATATCCGCACCACCAAGTGTGTGATCAAATAATGATGTAAATTAATAATTCATACCTCAATAAATCACCCAGCCTGGGGGAATAGGGTTACTGTTATATTTATCTGGGCGATGAGTAGCCAACCATCACCAATCTGTTGTGGGAGGAAACGAAGAATGAGTATGACACAGTTAACTTAAATGGATTGCAAACAGTCCATCAGCCCCAAAGAGACCCAAAGTTATTATGTTGTTATATATCAATGTTCTGACACCTAGGTTTGAAAAATAGTAAATAAAAATTATGTAGGAGTGAAGCGAACACACACAGTTCTCAAAATGAGTATCAAAAGAAAAATGATACTGTATTGCCAAATTGGGCAGTACATCTGCAGTTTTCTTGGACTGCCGTTTAATCTTGGGTACCTAGCTAATAGCTAACTGAAGCGGTCCGGTAAGGTAAGCATAAGTGTTATGGTGTTTTTGCCTTTTGTGCAGGAGAAGAGAAGGCCTGCAGATTTTAAATCAGAAATTATATTGTAGAATTAAGGAGAAGGACAGAAGCTAAGTTTCATGAGGAGTGTGCCAAGAAGACCCTGAGGCAGAGCAAGAGTAAAGTCCTATGCAATCATTCATTTTATGACTGATGTGCGATAAATTAAGTGAGAGAAATTATAACAACCAACAATCACAGAGAAGTGGTTGTGTATATCTGGCTGATCAAACTCGCAATTGTCATGATCATCATCATAACATTTAGCCTAGCGTGATGCTGCTGATGTGACATCATCACATGTCTGTCTCCAGTTACCTACAACAGCCCCCCCACTCAACCACATAGTTTCAAATTTGAGCTATCCAGCACACAAAAGCAGCAGCATTGCATATCCCAACTCAAGTAATCAACTCACCTGTCACCAGTCCACAGAGCTGAGGAGGCCTCTTAGATTCATCACCATGTTGGTTTCCGTGAAGTTGATAACTTCCTTCTTCTGGCAGTTGTTGAAGTAGTTACACCCCAAGTCCTTCCATTATCCTCCTGACTCCGAGTAACGAATATGGCCAACTCCCTACCAACTCCAGTCCCGACTCAAATGGGAAAGATCGACCTGCAGAGCAATGCTGTTGATGAACAACAAGAGAAACATTGAGTAATTTTTTTGTGTAGACTAAATTTGTGTTTGTTAGCTAAATGGACAGGTTGGGTCTTTGACTCTGAGGAGTGTGAACCAAAAAACAAAGCAGTGTGGACCCAGCAAACAAATCTCGCTAAGTGTCAAAGGGGAAGGAGAAAATCACCTTCAGGAAAAAAATGATCACCCTTTAGGCCACCAACATTGTGAATCATTACAAACACAGGCACGCTTGATAATTATAGTTAAACACCCACTCTCACTGTCTGCCACCACATGAATCATCTCAACACTCAGAAACAACAATCACTCATATATCACTCATTGGTGCATTACACACTTGTTCCAATTCAAGCATGGTGGTATATTGCTGATCCTCTTTGATTCACGAAACACACATTGCCAGTCTTGTAAATCAAATGCTCTGGGGCAGTCCTGCTAAAGGATTAAAGAAATGATAGGCATGGGATGGAGGCGGGCATTGTCTCTCCAATGTCCTTGAAGGGAAAGAGGGAGGCTTTTTTACTGCACACTGGCCAAGTCCACTCTGGCAATACATGTGTCTAAAACGGTGGCACTGCATTAGTCAGTAAGACACAAACAAACAAATTAATATAATGTTCCCCTAGCTATATATATATTTTTTTTGTCAAAGCAGTTCAGCAATAGAAAGTTCAATGGTGGC